>APFE031381923.1:0-41080 GCA_000404065.3 Pinus taeda | reverse complement strand
GACTTTTAGGTTTAGGCTTTTAAGTTTTAGTTATTTAGTTTTAATTTTAATTTTTTTTTAGACTTTTAAGTTTTAGTTTTTTAGTTTTAATTTTAGTTTTAAAAAAAAAATTAATGGTTTTGATTTTTGAATTTTTAATTTTTAAGTCTTATTAGACAAATTTAAAGGGGGATGCCCAGGCGCACCCTTTTTGGGGAGTCTAGACTCCCACACTGAAGGGGGAAGCCCAGAAGCACCCTTTTTGGGGAGTCTTGGGGAGTCTAGACTCCCACACTGGGGAAACGCACCCCCTTGCGTCTCCCCAAGACTCCCCAAAAAGGGTGCGTGGGGAAACGCACCCCCAAGAGACTCCCCGTCCCGGGTGCGTGGGGTGCGAGGGGTGCGCGCGCCCGACCCTGGGGGACGTGTCCCCGTGGAACACTAAAAATAAGTAGTTGGGTGAAGAAGAACAAAATGCAGACAAACAACCAAGCAGGATTCAGATGAAAACACTCCTTCATTGACCACAGCCTCACATGAAGGCACATGATGGAGAACACATACAACAAGGACAAAGAGTTATGGTGTTGTTTTGTAGACTTCAAGAAAACATTTGACACAGTTCCAAGAGAAGAATTGTCTGAAGGGCTCTTGCAGCTGGGAGCCCCTACAGAATGGAGCGCACAAATACACAACTTGTATGAGCAGGTCAAATCCAGAGTCAAGGCCCAAGGAGGCATGTCGAGAAGCTTTAATAGTAATTTTTAAGCCAATTGTTCACCCTAGTTTGTTACATATTGAGATGGAAGGAAGGAAAAGCACTGCAGGCATAACTATGAAATATTGGCTATATCCTGGCTTAACACTAAGGAGCCTACAAGAACACCTTCTGGCACTAGAAACATTTAACAAATAAGAAGGAATGGAAGTTAGCCTTAGAAAGACTAACGTAATCAGCTTCTCTCTCAAATGCAGATTAATGCTTCCCCGAATCAAGTTCAAACTTCATATCATGCAAGAAACAAAACGACATGTTCCCTCATGGGGAGGTACCCTAGTATTTTTCATGACAACACCATTGTAAGTTCAAAGAGATGCAAGTCAAAAGCCTTGTAGGCCATGTGATGACTATGTACTATGGTATCCTAGACTTATTATGGTCAATCATGCTTCAATCGTTTTAGTCTCCACTCTTGAGTCCTTTCGTCCTGGATTGGATTGGAGGCCTTGGGATGGATCTAAAATTTAGATAGACACATGGTTTAGACGAACCAATGGTACTATAGGGGCTATTGCTCTATGTAGGCCCAATCCAGCCCATGCATTGAGTGCACCAATGACTTTTCCATGCATTGGAAGCAGGTCATCCCTATGACCTGCTTCCAATGCCCTCAAACACTGCTCACAGAGAGCTACCATCATATGTCTTATTACTCCTGTTGATCACTAGTCATACACTGTTGTCCATGTCTTATGTCAATAATTTGCACAACAAGGTGATATTGTCCTCAAAGAACTGCTTCCCTGTAAGGTCACCGTTATGTCATTTACGACTAAGGCAGTACAACCTCTAGGTCATCACTATAAAACATCTAGAACAAATCCCTAAGCCATCACAGTCACAAGTCTATATCAAGTATCACTGCAATCTATAGGCCAAGATTGCATGTCATGTTAGTGATCAATCTAAAGGTCAAGTCTATTCTTCAAGTCACAATTACGTCTAAATGTCAAGTCTGTTACGTCTAAGTTACTTATTATTAGACCACAGTCACATCATATGAATGAAACACTGCTACAGCTATATACACATATATATTACTAACCACAACTGCTGTTGTTATCACTGTCCAAAAGTACTTTCACAAACCCAATTAGTCATGTCACTAAGATCACTTGTGATATTGTCAAACAGTTCAGTGTTCAAGTCTGCTGTCATAAAGTTCTTTGTCACAAAAGCTACTACTGAAATATTGTCACAATTTTACTGTGTATTGACAGATAGTCAGACTACCACCACTGTCATATAACAGACTTGGTTTTTATGTAAGCGAGAAGGTCACTGTTATGTATACTGTTATTATGTAGATGAGAAGTTGATTATTGGGCTAGTGCATTTGATCCTTGAAGTTCACTGATACATAATGAGATTGCGGTGAGAATTATTGTCATATATTGACAATTGTAGGTGAAACAAACTTCTTATATACTGCTTCTTAGAGGGCTGGTAAGTGTTAGGTTACTGTTATAAAAAGAAATCCCTCTCAACTCTGCATATATATGTGTCAATAAGGCAATCGTTAACATGTCAAGACTTTCGTTCTCATTAACAGAGAGACCAGCACTGAAGCAAACCACAAAAATACTAAACAAAACCCTACAATAACTTCGTTGGTCACAATACTTTGAACAGGAATTCATTCTTCATTGATCAAGGTATCCTGCACCAAAATGAGTCTCCAAACAGACCTTCGCTTTCTTGAAACAAGGCACCAAACACTTAATACTTGGTCTAAGATATGAAAGAACAGTCTTGCAAGTTCCTCAAAAAAAAAGGTTCTTCAGCTCGCACTTCTTGTAAGTATAGTCCAGAACCAAAAAAAACGTCCAAATTTTCAAGGGATAACCTACTCAGAATTTCGCTCTCTGAATATTTGTAACCGATCCTAAAACAAACCAAAAATGTGCCCTATTCTTGAGGACAAAGACTTGCTTTCATGGGAAGAAAAAATGTCCTCAAAATACCTTGAAGACCTAACTAAAAGAAAATAAAGGAACAATAGTCCTTACCTCAGAGATCTTCGCTGCCCTTGCCTCAGGTAGGTCGAATTAATTTCAGGTATATCTCAAGGTAGATAGTTGAAAAAAGATATAGTTTGAGAGTGAAATGAGGTCTTCTTTTACAGAGTTTAGAGGGGTTCCAAACTAAATAATTGTTGGAGATGAGGGGCTTCATAAAAATTTAATTAATTTATATCTTGTGAGACAAGAGAGCCGCTGCCTCTATGTAAGTAGATTCAGGATTAGGTCAGTTTATATTTTACGAAGAGGTTCCTAATGCACAAAGCTTAAATGTTGGAGATAGAGAGTTTCAACAACTAGACGTTGGAAGAAAATAAGCATAATTAAATGATAGCTTAAGTCATAAGTGAGAAGGTTGTTAGCCTTATGGCGGAAAGGTAAGACATCTTAATTAACGAGGGACCCTCCTTGTGAGTACATGCCTATCCTAAAAGATCATTTCTTCACGAAAGATGATGTGGAACCCTCAACCTTAGTTTTGTATGCCCTTAACCAATAAAAGTATGCCAAGTCACACCCTTTGGGGTTTTAGCCCAGACACTGAGGTCACCAACTTCAAATGTGAATATCACTCAAACCAAGACGAACCACATGGTGTGCCACATACCACCGGAAACATCTTTTCGAGGAGAATCCAATGACATGGATCTCCAAACCAAACTTAATGATTTGTTACTTCAAGAACCCTAGACAAGGTCGGGGTATGTCCTCAGTCCAAGGACTGGGACCTAGGTTTCACCCATCCAACAGTGGAGCTTCCAACTTGATGTAATCCAGACAATTATAAGAAGCATTCATTATCATTTTGACATCAACAACCAGTATTTCATTCAAAGTCAAGCCTAATCAAACCCTAGGGTTGACATCAATGACAACACCATCCAATAGATATGGTCCATTATGATGCTTTAATGGTTGTATGTCCCTAATGATGTTGATCTCACTGATCTTTAGAGGTTTGTTCATGTGGTATCACACTTGCAGCAGAGATCCCTTGAAATATGGCTTGACTCCTTTCCAACACATTCCAAAGGGTACTTTTCCCCATTTTGAGAGCAAGCATCACCTTGTTGCCCCTCAACAGATGATCCTTGGGCCTTGAGAGCTTCTAAATGATTCTACACCTCTTGAAAGTTGAAACATTGAGCTTGAGAGTTTGGGCATTGGACTATTTGATGATGTTCCCAAATGGACCTAGGACACCCCCATTGGCCTTGACCCTGTTTGATGGACGATGCCGTGTTCTAGAGCCCAGATGAGGATGGATGTCACTAAGATTGACTTGGGAGGGCTAACACAATTTTCCTTGTTTCTAATGCTTGCTTTAGATCGTGCCACGTCACTCTACATGCTTTGGAAGGGTGACATAGGCCTATTTATGGATGGTGCCTTTTGGAGATGTACACATGCATTTTAAGGATTTCCCAGAGTGAGGAGCTCTCTTGGACCATTTCATCACTTACTCGATGCATTATTGATCATTCTAGGAGGATGATGTCATGGTGGAGAGCATTTATTCCCACAAGTGTGGGTTATTTTCGACATTTTATTATGTTTTAGAGTTATCTTGTGGTTCGCTTGTGACTTTTGACAATGTTGAACGCTCAAGTAAACCTTTTTAGGAATTTAATTGTAAAATTAGTGAAATGAGACTTGGTTGCCCTCATATAAAGAGAGGAGAGCCTCATTCACTTGATCATCATTATCAATCATGACACTTCTCTCTCTTTAGAAGTGCATACTAGTTATTGTCTTGAGAGGGAGATATTTGCATGGAGAGACTTATTTGGGATTGATTGAAGAGCTTCTTGTGGAATGGTGTAAGTTTATTGTTGGATTTCCTCCATTTTGCATGCTATATTATGTGAATTAGGGTTTCTTGTGCCATGTTAAAAATTGCAATCTTTTTCTTGAAATCTTAATTCTTCGTGGTATGTAAAATTTGTTTGCTTGAATCCCTTCAAGAGAACTTTGAAATATGCATCTCTTGAATTTAAAATATCCCATTTAAGGAAGTCGCTAAAGTTTCTAAGTAGAGATAGTCACTCTCACACTTCATCAAGGTCTTCTTCATAGATCTCACCCTAAATAATGCCATTGCCCTATTAGATCAAGGAACTACTCTAGTAGGTGTTGATCAAAACCCTCTTTTTCTCTATTTTTTCTCTCTTTCCACTAAGTTCTAGATATCTAAGGTTACGATTAGGGTTAAGCCTTTAAGATTATGGTTTTCTTGAAAGTATATTAAATAGCAATTTTATTTTGACGTGTTATTGCCCTCTTGATAGCGATTGCACTTAATAGTTTGAATAAGGCAAAATCTAGCATTAGTTGCATGGTAAAAACCTATAATTAGGGTGATGTCATCTCATTTATTGTTGTTTTATGCATGTTGCTGCCATAAAAACTCACTTGCCTACCCTAAAACTTACTTGCTTAATTGACCACCTTATTCCTTTATTAGTCTATGCTTAAAGGGCTATTTCTTCTAGATAATAGATATTATATGACATTGCATGCTATATTATTAAATATCTCTCAAACCCTAACTTATAACATATCACTAATATAAATATCTAAAAGATCTTAGTAAGTGTACTTGAACTTTGGTAAATAATATCTTAGCCTTTTTATGGTAGATAATATCTTAGCCTTTTTATGCTCCACCAATACCTTGCCTCAAATCATTAGACCTTGCATCACCATAAAGCCTTTCTTTATTGGATATCTTTAGGTGACCTTTAATGGAATGCCTCCCTTGTGGGATTTAATTCACCACTAAATAGATAGAGGGAGAGAAGCCAATCAGGTGACAACGTTGGCCAATCTCTTGTTGCCATAAGACCTGGATTGTTTAGCGAGCCTTTGCATAAGGTTTGCTAGATATTGCACTAAGACCTCCTTCAAGCAAAACATTGGACAAAGTTGGTATGGATTTTTCTCCACAAAGCAACTTCTAGAACTAGTCAAAACACATGGGAGTCAAAATAGAGTCAAACTAGTTGTTGGAGCCACCTAAGCCCTTCGCTAAGCTACTATTCCACTCATTTATCTTGCTAAAGCTCAAATCAAGCTCACACATGGGAATCCATGGCCCCAACGTTGCCTCTCAAAGCCAAGTCGGGCCTCTTGTGGGTTAATTAATCTTTTTAATGCAGAAAATTATTTTTATGAAATCACTTAATCTCCAAAATGTAGATGACAAATCAAACAATATTACTTTGGAAGAGTCAAACTCGCCATTATTTAGTCGTTATCTAGCCATTACAAGAAATATTATAAAAGGTTAGATCCTCCGACCATTAGTTGTCTTTGAACTATGGCATCCTCCATGCCATAATATAATCTATTTTCCAAGTGCAAACCTTTTTGTGCGGATTGATTCTTCCATTCTCTCTCTTCTTAGATTTATGTTGCGATAGTTATTTATAGATTACTGCAAAGTACTCTAGATTACTGCAAGGCAACTGGGTTGATCCATTGCAAGACAATGATCACATGGAAGGGGAGATCAGGGAGCTAGAACTCATCTCTCCATATGTTGGTACTGAGAGGTGATCAAACGCAAATGCTAAACAAACCCTTATCAAGGGTCCCTTCAACAAGGGTGAGATCCTACTTGGTGCCATAGTTGGCCCATTGGTTGGAGACATATCGAAGAAGAAGATATTTCCAATAGAATTTGGAAGTCAATACAACTATTCTAAACTTATTATTGTTAGCTTATTATTATTACATTTGTATTCTTCTTTTCATCAAGCAATTACCAAATACAAAAATATGAAGATTACAAAGAACAAGAGACACAAGATATAGGCTCGAAGCCAAGGCAAAAATTGTTGAAAAATGTGTAACTAGGTTCGGTCTTAAATATGAAATGTACTTTTGATTCTTGTATATTGTAAAATAAAAGAAAAAAATTATTATTATTATTATTATTTTGGAGCATGGGTTTCAAGCTCAAGGTCAAGCACCCATTGAGTGCTTCTAGGGTTTGTCCTAGATCAAGAAGCAAAAGAGTCATTGTCATATGTTGAAGACCCCATCCGGCACATTGTATCTTGTAAAAAGAATTATTTTTGTATTTAAGAGTGTCAAAATACCCTCCAAGACCAAGTCGGTCTGCCAGCTAAGAAGTTGGCCTATTTTGAGGAACTTTGTCCACCTTGAAAGCTTATATATAGGAGGGAACTCAACCTCCTAGAGACACAACTCATTCTCTCATCAAGCAAGCGAAGGAGAAGGACAAGGATCAAGTGTTTGGGCTATTTTCTCTCTCTCTTCACATGTGCGAAGGAAGGAAGCTAGGGTTTATGCTGTTGGCTTAGGGTTTAGCTGTTGCAAGACCGAACTTGGAAAAAGAGCAAAAAGAAGGTCGAATTAGGTCATCCTCAAGCCCTAGAAGAAGGAGAAAGTCAAGCAAAGGTCTGAAGAAGTATTGGAAGCACTAAATAAGCTCACACATGTGGAAGCAGCTGTTGCTGGGATGGCCGAAAATTTCAGACCTGTAGTAGAGGCCAAAATCATAGTTTTAGAACTCCGACTTACACACTGAACTGACCGAGGGTCGACTCCAACTCAGTATCGACTCAGCCTAGTTGATTTCAATGACTCGATTTTTGTAAAAAATACATTAAATATTTATTTTTATGAAAATACCTAATTTTAAAGATTTTCATTCATGTTTCCAAACTCAACGCATTAGAATATAAAGAGAAGACAACATATGATCAAAGTATGCTCATGTATATATCCATTATATCAGAATGGTACCCACTGCACTGTCTAATACATGTAATATATAGAGATCAGAACAAAAACACATAACCAAGGAGGCTCTAAATGGCCTCTACAACAAAACATCACTAGTCACTACTGCTATAGAAGCCAACATCATCTGGCTCAAACTCTGAATCAAAGTTAGGCGGGGAAACCCATGGGTCTCCTCCTCATCAAGATCTCCAACTGCAACTGTAGAAGATGTAGCATTGGCAGGCGCAGCAACTGCATGCTGAGATAGACGAGTTATGTGCTTGCGTCGTGGCTAAGTAGAGGAAGTGCCTGCAACTAGAGGACTTGGAGTTGGGCCTGGTACTAATGGATTAGCATTTAACTTAACATTATGTTCAAGTAATGCCCCCATCTCTAAATCCAAATCAAGACCAACATCCTCATCAAAATCAAACTCTGTTGGTTGACTCTCCACTACCCAATTTGATGTTGGATCAATATCTTCCAACACAATGGGATCAGTATCAGGTCTTTTGTTCAGCAATTGATTGTGTCTTAGCCGGAGGTTGTATTGGACATAGACTAGATCATTTAACCGTTTTTGTCCCAAACGGTTTCTCTTCTTCGTGTGAATCCTCTCAAAAATAGACCAATTGCGCTCACACCCGGAAGCACTGCAAGTATGACTCAAAATAGGGATTGCAAACTTCTGCAATTGAGGATAATGGCTACCAAATGCCTCCCACCATTGTGTTGCAAAAAACATGGTTGCGTAATGAGTTAGCTCAATAAATTATATCCAACTTTCGAATTATAAACAATTTAACAAAATAAGAATTTGAAAATTGAACTTGTTTACCTGGCTCATATGCTTCCCTTGCAATCCTTACTAGGTTCTTGTCAAAGGTACCTATGGCTCTACTGAAACAAGTGATATGTCGATGTATCTCCAGTTGATCACTCTCCTTAGGGACCATGCGCTCAAGGCACTCAACCAATCCATCTCTAGCCTCCCCAGTCAAAGCTTCTGCCTCCAGAGCTTTATAATGATACCTTCGGTACAGAAAAAACCCAGCTGCATGTATAGGGCGATGGAGTTTATTGTTCCATCTTGGATCAATGATTTCCCAAATGGACCCATACTTAGCCACTCTATCCTTGTATGTTACCTTTATTTGCTCCTTTGCTTGATCCATAGCCTCATAAATGAAGTCCATAGCCAATCTTTCTCCATCCACCAACCGCAACACCTTAACTAGTGGCTCAACAACCTTCACAATCTCTACTTCCTTTTTCCAAAACATTTCTTCATTAACTTTTTTTCTCCCATCCTGTTTGTGAGCCCATTGACATTCATTCCATTCATCACTAGAAAACATCCTCTGCAAGTTTCTATGTTGGGAAAGTAAATATTACAATGTCAAAAAATGAGTTGCAAATCTAGTGATGGCAAGCCTAACAATATCCTTGCCCCCTTTGTTTTTCCTCATTAGGTTCAAAATCCATTAGTGATTATAGATATATTTTGTTATACTTTTGGCATGCTCTACAATATTCTTGATCCAATCTATTTTATCAATATCCTCAAGCATGAGGTCTATGCAATGTGCAGCACATAGGGTCCAAAAGATGGTTTTGTGTTTTTCCTCTAACATTTTACCAGCAAGAACATAGTTAGAGGCATTATCTATGATGATCTGAACAACATTAGCCACCCCCACCTCTTCAACAACCTCATCCAAAAGTTGAAACAACAAGTGTGCATCTTTCACCCTATCAGATGCATCAATTGATTTTAGAAACATGGTTCCCTGTTGGCAAAAGATAAGAAAATTTATGATGGTATGATTCCTTTGATCATTCCATCCATCTAACATGATGGTACATCCTGTTTTCGCCCATGAGCTTTCGAAATCTTTCAAATATTCATCAATGGACATAACCTCTTTTTGCAAAAGAGATCCCCTTAACTCATGCATAGTACGGCCTTTGAAGCCCTTTCCAACAGCAAATATGGCATCAAAGATAGCTTCATAATATGGTGAACGAGAAGCATTGAAGGGGATATCAGCATCATACCACCATCTAAGCTATGTAATCACAATCATTTTCTCTCAAAGCTTCCTTCCAATGGTAATCTAATGTAGGTTGCATTTGACCTTTATTAGCTTGAGGACCATGTGCACTATTAAAGGAAGAGGAGGGTGTGACTGAAATAACTTTTGATATCACCCTTCTTTTTAATTTTACCCTTACCTTTTTCTTGAATAAACTCCAAAGAGGGAGGAACATAGCAAAAGGGGTTGGATGCATCAGTGCAAGGGATAGATAAAGGGCCCTCATAATCAAAATCGGGGTTGGCATCCATCATGCGTTTTATACTCCTCTTCCTCCCTATTTTAGCCTCTATTTCTTTTCACCTAGCATTTTCTTCCTCAAACTTGTCAAATTTTTCGAGCAACTCCTTCCTAATATCCCCAATTTGTTTCATTGGTGCTGCATATGGAACAATTTGGCCTCTAATACCAGCCAAGTGTTGTTTCAGCCTATGAATGCACCCTCCACCTCCCTTAATTTTTTTATGACAAAATTTGCAATGCATTTGATTATCAATTATCTCAGCATATGCCCAAGCAACATCTTTCATTCTAGGAGCCATTTTCTGATATTTGAACTTGGAAATGAAAGGACAAAAATCTGAAAATAAAAAGAACAAAAAAATAACTCTTCAATGTTCATTTCATTTACAAAAAATACTCTTTTCAATTTCCAGATTTGCAAAAAAAAAAAAAGCAAGGGCAGATTTGAGAAGTGAAAAAAAAATACATCTAGGCTCTAGCCTCCTCAATGCTGCTCCACCAAACCAACTCCTCAATGCTGCTCCAAAATGTTGCTCCAATGATTGCCCAAGAAGCTCCTCATTGTTGCTCCAATGATTGCCTACGAAGCTCCTCATTGTTGCTCCAATGATTGCCCAAGGGGCTCCTCACTGCTACTCCAAAAACCAACTCCAACTGTTCACAAACTCCTCATAATGCTCACACAAATGCAATGAGATAGTTGCGAGGAAATGTGAGGGGGTTGGGTAACTTTTATAGGCTTGAGAGAGGGTAGATGAAGTGAGAAAAACCTAAAACCAAAAAAAACCGCTTTTGGAATTAGCTTTTCCTTCCTTTTGCTGCCGTGGACCGGCTCGGCTTGGTTATGACGAGCTTGGCCAACCTGACCAGTCCGTTTGCACATTGAGAGAGTAAGAGAGGGCTTTTGGAATTGGAGCTTGAGTTAAGGAAGATTGAGAGAAAGATTGAGAGGATTGCTTGGGAGCTTGAGAAGCTTGCAAAGGAGATTGGAGATTGGGATTGAAGGCCAAAGAGCTAGGATATTGACTCTAATCTAGCATTTGTGTTTTTAATATGTTCATTGCATAGTTTTTAAAACCGGAACTGGTGACCGGACCGATCCACCTAATGAACCGATTTATCGACCGAAACCAGTCTAACCAGGACTGCTTTGGTCTAAACGAACCAGTTTTAGAAAAATACATTAAATAATTAATTTTTAACGAAACAAAACTATTTTTAAGATTTAAAACCATGATTCCAAGATAATAGAGACAAAATATGCAAAGTTTGCTCATTTATATACCATGTAAAGGTGAATATATCAAAATGGCACCGAGTGCAATACATATCATCGACAAAATAGCAAAATACATAAGCAATGAGGCTCTAAATGGCCTATAAAGTCCAAAGACAATGCTGCAAGCTATGAGGCCATTGGCCTACTACAAGTCTACAGTGTACACATGATCAATCATCAAGTTCATCACCACTACTAGCCACAAGATCATCATCAAGAGCTACATGGACATCATCTGGTTCAGAGTTTGAGGATGCCTCAGCCTGATCTGCAACCTTAGTATCAATGCCACCAATAACAATAGAAGCGGACATAATGGAAGCACGAGTTTGTTGACCTGCATGACTAGTGCCTTCCATTGGTTCTTTGACTTTTCTTGATGCTGCTACTGATTCTGGTTCTGATGCCACCACATAATCTGCTTCATCCCCTGCTAAAGCCATGTCGATATCAAAATCAGCCTCAAACACAGGTTCTTTAGTCTCCTCCATCCATTCTGATGTTGGATCAATATCGTCCAACACAATGGGATCTAGATCAGGAGTTTTGCTCATCATTTAGAGCTCCGATTGCATTTATTGTTTACCCCCAAACCATGAAATTCTAAAAATCATTAAGTCTGTTGAATTTTGAGTGAAATCTAAAATTTTAGTTTCTCAATGAGGTCGAAATCACTCTCAAACATCCTGAGTCATTTCATGGTAATGTTAAAAATTTAAGTAAAAGGTTCCTTTAATTTTCATTTTCATCCTTTTACTTTAAGAATTTAACATTAACATTTATTGCCAACATTGTTAGGGTTGAAATGTGTCAGGAAAATGAGAGGGTAGGCATGTTTTTCTTGGAAGGACTATTTTTGGAGGAAAACAACCCCAAATTTCCCTCAAAACAGCTTCAAAACACACAAAAATGCATTTTGTGGGTGTTATACTTGCCCTAGCAATAAATTGGCTGGTTTAGGACAAAACCGGCCGGTTTGACCACAAACCGGCCGGTTAGCACCGGTTTAGGGCAAAAATTGGCGAAATGGGCTAAATGAACCTGGTTTTTTGGCCGGTTTCGACCGGTGAGCTTGCTAACTGGCAGTTTAGACCGGTAACCGATTAGCAAGACCGGTTTTTAAAACTATGGTTAAATGAAAATGTTCTCCTCTCTTTCCCATTCCCATTCCTCCATTTTATTGCAGTCAAGAAACTATAACTCCACCAAAGTTCAAAGAATCAAAACTTCAAACAGCATGGCTATATGGCTTCGCATTCTTTTGATGTTGGTTCCTTTTCTTGTTATTATGGTGTTGGAGAGTAGAAGAAGGAGGGTTGATCATGATGAAGATGATGAAGAAGTGGGTAGTGGTGGATTTGAAAACACTGGAGAGGAGGAGCACCTTGGTGAGGAGGAAGATGAGAGTGGAGATGAAGGCACAATAACAAAAGCAAACCAAACCCCATTGTGTTAATATGTTTCTAGGCGTGAAGCAGGGAAAAGAAGTGGAACCACTAAATTTACATGCCTCCATCGCAAAAACACTTACACAAGTTCATACACCCGTGCCAGAAAGCACCTCTGTGGAACAATGCCATGGGATGGAGGTAAACAAGTAGGCAACAAAACTTGTGTATGTGTGACAACACAACAAAGAGCCAAATACATAAGGAAAGAGGAGGGAGCCCAATATAAATCTAAAATATCAATGGGTGACTTTGAACATGAAAGCCCACAATCACATAGACAAAGAACCCCATCAACATCCTCCCATGGAAGTGGATATGGAGGCATAGGAACAAACATCCCTTTAAGGCGTAGAACCATACAAGATATCCTTGACTAAGGGTGTAGGAATGATGTGGATTCAAAAAAAAATCGGTTTCTCTATGCATGTGGAATGCCATTCAATGTTCTTCGCTCACCTTATTGGCATGTAATTGTTTCTCCCATTAATGATGCCCCCAAAGGATACAAGAGCCCTAGGTATGACAGCACTAGAACCGTGGGACTTGATCATGAAATAGAAAAAGTAGCACATGCTTTAGGTAAAATGACAAGTTCTTGGAATGAGCATGGGGTATCCATTGTATCTGATGGATAGCCAAATGTAAAAGGCAAGCCATTGATAAGTGTTCTTATTGTGTCTAGTAGTGGTGTAGTCTTCCTTTCAGCGTATGATTACTTAGAAAAGATCAAGACCACCATCAACATTGCAAAACCATTACTTCAAACAATTGAACATATTGGCCCATACAATGTCATCTAAGTCATCATTGATAATGCTTCTAATTGTAAGGCAGCGGAAGCAATTATTGAGGATAGATACCCCAACATATTTTGGCCTAGGTGTTTGGTTCACACAGGGTTGGAGGGGATCGTCCCCCCCCCCCCCCGAACCCGCTCCAGAAGCACGCTCCGGGCGAGAGAGCATCGAGAGCGACCCTGGGAGCGCGGACCTAAAATTCACTCCATGTGGGAGCAAATTTTGGGAGTGCACTCCCTAAAAAAATTCACTCCCTGACAATTTAGGAGTGATAGAGGGAACTATTGAAGATTGGAAACAAGAATTTGGCCCTAGTGTTAATATGTCGTTCATGGTAATGGTTAAGAAGTAAATGTGATATTCTCCTTTATCTTTCATTTTCATCCTTATACTTAAATTTTTAACATTACCATGAAATGACTCAGGTTGTTTGAGAGTGGTTCCGAACAAAATTGGATTTCATATGCAGAAAGTAGAATTTTAGATCTCACTCAAAATCCAGCAGACTTATCATTTTTTCAAGATTTCAAGATTGCAATGTTTCCATTGGATTTTTTCATGTACTGGGGTATGGAACTTGTATTTAATCAAGAGCACCAAGCCCTCTATGCGGGGGAGACTTCCAATAATCAAGAGCACCTAGGGTACTAGCGTATGGAACTTGTATTTAATCAAAAGCACCAAGGTCGTTTGACTATGCAAGAGGAGACTCTCAATAAAACACGAGACAAGAAATTAGAAATTTCTGGTGGTAAGAGGGTCAAGCAGTAGATAATAGATTTACCTGTCTTTTCTAGTTTCTAGTACTTTTTATAACTATTGACAATTTCATATTTATTATGGTATTTTTTGTAAACAATATATCACAGTTTAAGTTTGAAGTTTGAAGTTGGCATTTATAACTCACTGGTAATGAATTATGAATATGATGTTTCGTGAAAGTTGAAGGTTGAAACATTTCATTTCGTGTTAGATATTCTTTATTATCGTTTGGTTACTTGGTAATTGTAATGGTTACAAGTACAAGTTACAACTTTTGTGATCAATGATGATAAATGTTATATATCGAATTTGGAAAGCTCGAAACTTTAAGATTGATGAATCATGAGACTCGATATGTTGTATGTTACTAACTTGTGGACGTGGTTGATGAAGATTATAACTTCTAGATGATTGATGTTATATGGTTCAATCCATGTTTTAATGTTTTTTATATCTAATTCATCATTCTACATGCTTTTGTTGACATATATGCATCAAAATATATAAAAATATATATTATATAAAAATTCACTCCCAAAGAGGCAGCTTTTGAAAATGCCACTCCCCGCTCCCGCTCCCAAGTAAGCTTGGGTTCAGACAATGAACCTTTTGATGCATGATATTATTAAGAGCAAAAACCTTTAATACAAATGGATTGTGATTTGTACAAGAGAGGCAAAAAAATGAAAAAATTTACTACAAATCATAACAATACCCATGGGTTTTTCCGTAGTCACTCAAGTTTGGAGCAATGTTTTAAAACTTTGACTCGGCCGAGGGTTGACTCTAACTCCGACTCTAACTCGGTATCGACTCGATCGACTCGATTTCAATGACTCGGTCGTTGTAAAATATACATTAGATATTTATTTTTTTATAAAAAAACATAGTTTTAAAGATTTTCATTCTTGTTTCCAAACACAGCATTCGAATATAGATAGAAGACAACATATGATCAAAGTAGGCTCATGAATATATCCAGTATATCAAAATGGCACCCAATGCATTGTCCAATACATACATGATGATGATATAGAGATCAAAACAAAAACACATAACCAAGGAGGCTAGAAATGGCGTTATCCTCCAAAATAGATTGTAAGTCATCAAGGAACTAATACAAGGGTCCAAGAGTGTTCCTCACTCGAAGAAAGTCCCAAAGTGCATGTGTACATCTTCAAAAGGTGTGTCCTCCACCATGATGTCATCTAGGAGAGACCCTATGTCACCCCTTTCAAGCATGTGAGTGACATGGCACCCCTAAGGGTATGCATTGGCATCAAAGAGGGATGTGTCAGCCCTCTTAAGTCATCTTAATGATAACCATCCTCATTTGTGCTTTGGAATAAGGCACAATCCACCAAAATAGGGTCAAGGCCAGCCAGGGGGCATCTTCGGTCCATTTGGGCATATCATCAAATAGTCCAACGCCCAAGCTTTTAAGTTTAGTGTTTTAGCATTTGGAGGCTCATCAAGGGGTGTAGCATCACATGGAATCAACTCAAGGCTCGATGCTCATCTTTGGAGGGCCAAGGTTGGGGCCACAAAGTTAGGTTTGCTTTAAGAAAGGGGCAAAGAACCTATTGGAAGGTTTTGAAGAAGAGTGGCTATCCCTTAAGGAATCTCTACTACATATGTGATACCACCTAAACAAACCTCTCAAGATCAAGCGAGATAAACTTATTTAGGGACAAAAGACCATTAAAGTATTATCGTGAAAACCTTGGAGTCCCCCAATAGATAAACATAAAAAAAAAAAAATCGTTGTTTTTAATTCACGAGGCATTGTCATCCAGCCCAGCCAGCCGAACCAGTTCGCTGGCCGAGTCGACCCGGTGAGGCCTTAACTCGGACCAACTCGGCCGAATCGGTTTTGAGTTGGCCGAATCTTAAAACACTGGTTTGGAGATGTTGAAGATTACGAAGACTGGATTTGCAAGCTATTACCTCACCTTCAAGCGCCTTTTGAAGGTAAGAGAGCCATTGGCTAGCATGGTATCAAGTCAACACTCGCAGGTATTAAAGGACAAGGCTCCAACCGCAGTGGACAAGCAAGGTTTTGAACAGGTGGAGGACACTGCTCTTGATGGTGTGTTTTGGGCACTTGTGAGGGAAGTTTTGCAATTCACCAAGCCCATTTATAACATGATTCGTTTTGCAGATACATATGCACCAATGATTAGGGAGGTGTATAGGCACATGGATAACATGTTGGGGCAAATAAAATATATTGTTCAAGAAAAAGATCCCGACTTGTACAATATTATTCACAGAGGTGTGTCTGCATAGTGGAATAAACTTAATGTTCCACTACATGCCTTAGTGTATATCCTTATGCCAAAATACTACTCTCTAGCTTGGTTGAAAAAACCTGCACCTGGGGGTGGCGTTAATGGCAAACCCCATACAAATCCAGAATTACAAGAAGGTATATGAAAGCATTAGATAAGTTGGTCCCTAACATGGAGGAGTGTGCTAATCTGCGTCTTGAATTAGGTAGATATTTCACTAGCACTGGAGTGTTTGGTTCTTTGCATGCAATGGAAGATAGGGGTAGATTTGATGCTATCACATGGTGGGATGCATATGGCAAAAAAAGTGCTCTCACAGGTTGAAAATAGTTCTTCTGCAGAGAAGTCTTGGAGCACCTACAGTGTCATCCATAAGGTGAGAAGACACAAACTCAATGAAAACCGAGCAAAAAGCTTGGTTTATGTGCACTACAACTTGAGGTTGTTGAGTCATTATTGTGATCGGGCTTGTGAGGATACATCATATACTGTTGGAAATAATACTGAGAGGGGGGGTGAATCAGTATTTGCAAATCAATATGTTTTTCATTTGTATAATCAAATTTATATACGCTACTTCAATGAAGGTAACTCGCATGTACACGCAACTATATTTAAGGCAACCAGCGTATATCCAACAAACTTATGATTCAGTTAATTTATCATATGTTGATGTTTAATCAGTGCATTAATACTTCATTAACCATATAAATAGTAACCATGTGCAGTAATATCAGAACAAACCATCACACATAAGAAACACACATGAACACCAATATTTAAGGTGGAAACCCAATGCGAGACAAAAACTACCTGCTGCTGTCTTCTTTTAATATAAGAAAAACCTGTTTACAATCTTGTACTGGTGCAAAATCATGCCAGTACGCAGCCACCCACCTACAATAGGCTACAACCTTCTCTCATTCTCCAGCTTCTACTGGAAGGGAGCTACAACCCCCTAGCTCTTGTACTAGCCAATCCGTTTACTAGTACGTAGGCGCCGGCCTACTGAATGCTCCAACCTTCACTCGTTTTCCAGCGGTTACTGAAAGGGAGCTCCAACCCCCTGGCTCTTGTACTGGCTGATATGTTTACCAGTACGTAGGCACCGACCTACAGAAGGCTACGACCTTCTCTCTTCCTCCAAGGACCACGTTTCATAAATTTTTAGACTGGATACTCCTGGAACACAACACCACAATCTGAAGGCCATGTTTCATCCAATTTTCATACTGGACCCATCAACAACATTGAAGCTCAAAATCAATTACCACTGCAATACAATGATCTAATACATCAACAGCAACCAATCACTGAACCTCAATCATCATTCTCTGAATCACCCATAACTGAATCACTGAAAGCCCATCGTCACTAAAGCAAATCACAATCAATCAATCTGAACATTCAGAATATTGTCATCAAAAGTTAAAACACAGTCACCAGAACACATAGCAGAACCCAGAATTCTGCAACAACAGCCAAATCCAACTGCAACTTCAAATGTCATATTTCATAATGTATATGCTACTTAGATGTGTCGAACCAGCGTGTATACGCGCTTTTATCAAAGCCAACCAGCGTACATATCTGCAAATATTAATTCATAATTTTGTAGCTATTCCAGACTTCAGTCATACCTAGATCATAACATTTACAGAATAACACATGCGTCGGTATTCAGATCTAGACTATACATGATCAAACCACATAATGATAATTCATTTCAAGCCTTAAGATCTCGATCCATCATTAGATCTTATCCCTCATCAACCGCTAAGGTTCATCCTTGGTTCAGATCAAGCAAAGCACCATAAGCCGATAACTTGCATACTAGATCTCACACTTCATCAGATATTCAATACTTGCACACCTTGGCCTAATGATCTTCTCCTCCTTATGTATTTTTAGGCCTTTCTCAACACCTTGGACCAAAACCACTTAGGACCAATACCTTGGACCAAATACCTAGGGTAAATACCTCAGACCAAATACCTTGGACCAATACCTTTGATCAAAATACCTTGGACCAAATACCTCTGACCAAAAACATAGTTTTCCAACATGTACGCGCTTTTCCTCTTGTGAAAGTGCGTGTATACGTTATACGCTCCTTTTGTTCTGTTAACCCGCGTGTATACGCTACTTGGACAAAGTGAACAAGCGTATACCTTTCTTTCTTCAATCTTTGGAGTCTGATCTGTAATCCTTGTTGTTGTACTGTGAACTGTCATCTGTGTGAGTTGCCATCAAGGACAACATCTGTATCATAATGCCAACAATCTCCCCCTTTGGACTTGATGGCAACAACAACACCAAGACACTCTCCCCCTTTGACATCAAGGGCAAAGGCCGGACCAAGACATCCTCCCCCTCTGATATCAAGGGCAAGGTGCTGACCAAAAAGAAGACTTTCATATCTGAACAACTGAATATAAACATTGATCATGCTCCCCCTAAGCACATGCTAAATTCTCTGATTGAACTCCCCTTTTGTACATGCTGAGATGCACTATATCATCCATGCTCCCCCTGAGCATATGCAGAGTCTGCAAATATTTTCCAAAAAAAAAACATGACTAAGTGACTTTGACCTTCCTATCACCAATGACTCATACATATATCAATCTCCCAACCAAGTGGGGATATACCGAATTTGACTCATCCTCCCAACCAAGTGGGGATATACCAATTGTTTATACATGACAGAAATATAATTACATCATGGGTCTTTATATGACCTTTACATCGAATGATATACAAGACATTTATAACAAAGACCAAATATCTAAACAAGACCATGATAGTCATTAGCAACTATCATACGCCATGTATGATCTGCACCATAGGCATCTGTCAACAACATCCAGACCTGTAACCTGTATATGTCCATCATCAGTTCCGAAGATATGACAAAGTAAATATCATCAACCTGTGACTAAGTATGCCGTATATAGATATCAACTCATCCTCTTGATCTCATCAAGATCAACTTGCTTCATTTCCTTAGTAGAAAGAGCCTTATCATAACCTTCCATGAATCAACTAAGCATATGTCATATCTCCAAGCAGTAACACAAAATCATTCACATCATATCATATGTGAAAACACCATAGTTATCACATCATCATCGAGAACTACATAATCTTTCACAAGAACCCTTAATATATCAACCATGTATCATCACTAGGGAACATCCCACATCTGATAAGCTTCAACCATGATAATCAACATATGTGAGTATCAACCTATCATCATAAGGTAAGAACTCATCATCATTATGTATCTAAGTAAGCCATGTCTTCGAATATCCATGTCTTCAAATAGCTACGTCTTCATGTGACTTGCAATGACACCATTCTCTTGGCCAACCAACAATATTTATCAATATGCAACTTAAGTAATCATCTGAGATTTTATCATGGGTATCTCATAATTGTAACATAGCAAGATGTATCATTTAGCCACATAAGCATCATCATCATTGATTAGGTACCAAAGACTTCTAACCATAATGCCAACAATGCTTTATTAGAAGCATAGCATGTTCTCCCCCTGAACCTGTTCCACCTCTTCACTGTCAAATCTAATCATGCATATATCAGTAAGAAGTATCAAGGCATCATCATCAATCAAATATACATCAAGTTATCAACAACTTGTGAGGATCAAAAGCACTTCTAAATAACATCCACAGACTGTAGTCATCTATCATCACAACAGAAAAGATAATTGATAATTGTCTTAATCATATCAAATCAGTTTTTTCTGAGTCTGTCCCATTGCATTTTTCCTCAAACCAACATATACGCGACTATGTAGCGTCTAACTCACGTATATATGCGACTTGTCTTTATGGAACTTGCGTATGAGAATTAGAACATTGAGGCTTCACACTTTCAGCTCCCTCTGAATCTGTTATGTCCGTATACTCTGCTATGCCACATCTTTTTGACTGTACTTCCTTTTTCTTCCATATCTTCGAGTGTGATGATGTTTACTCCCTTTGGTATGGTGGTCAAAATTTGCTCATGCATTCCTTTGCTATATGTCCAAACTTGTTACAAGCATAACATCTTACATGTTTCATATTCCTTCTATAACAGTCAATGGCTTTGTGACCAAACATATCGCAGGAAAAACAATATCCCTTAAAGTACATGGAAGCTGATGATCTTTCTGTGTGACGGTCTTGAACCATTCTACTTTTGCATCTCGCTGCAACATGTCCAAAATTATGACATATAAAACATTCAACATTATTCATCGGAGGAAATAACCGACTATCACTTCCACAGTTAGGAGTAAAAGATTTTCTTTGAAGACTTTCTTTCCTTGGTTGTTGATGGGGTTGACCTCTCATCTCCTTGTTGAGCATTTCAGATTTTGCATTTAAGTTCCTTGCCTCACCTTGTGAGCTAGATTCACCTTCAACAGATCATGAAAACCAAGACCAGTTTTCATGGTAGGAGACCTTTGACTACTAAGAATATTATCCAAAATCTTAGCACTGTCTTGAAATCGTAACAGTTTATCCTTTTCTTCTAATTTACCTTTTAAGATATTTACCTCAACCTGATATTGCTCTTCCTTTTCCAAATATTGCTTCTTCAAGATTTCTTCAGCCTTTCTTCCTTCTTCCACTTGTTGCCTTAATTTGAGAATCTCATTTTCTTGTTTTTCATCTGCTTGAGGTAGTTCTTCATTCTGCTTATTTTCTAGATCTTCTTTTAGAGAGAGGATCTTAGCTTCAAGACTTACATAGTAACTGGATCTATCTTTAAGTCTGATCATTTATTTCATTTCTTAATGATGTCACTTCATCCTGCAGCTTTTGACATTGATCTTCCTTCTCCTTGTATTGCTTCCTTACTTTGTTTCCTTCCTCTAGCTGAGCTTTTAATCTGGTAACTTCTTCTTTGAAGGCACACTCCCTTTTGTTAAATAGATCTTGTTGATCTCTGATTTTATCTGCGAGTCTTTTAACTTCTGTCTCTATGTTTATTTCACGATCACTTCCAATATCTTCAATATTGCATGAACAAAGAAAAATATCACTAGAAGACCAACAATTTGTACTTGATGCTTCATTTGCTTGTCCATCTTCAATCTGAGGTGATTTGGAATCTGAATACTTGCTTCCACCTAACGGCCAATTGTCTCTCTTGTTGCCGTTGTTCCTTTGAGTTGTCTTCTTCTGAGGCGCTTTCTTCTTTAGCCTCTTTCCCATTGTCCTACGGATCTCCTTCAAACGATCAAACTTCTACCAAAGGACCTGCTCTGATACCAATTGTTGGATATAATACTAAAAGGGCGGGGGAATCAGTATTTGCAAATCAATATGTTTTTCATTTCCATAATTAGATTTATATACGCTACTTCAATGAAGGTAACTCGCGTGTACACGCAACTATATTTAAGGCAACCAGCGTATATCCAGCAAACTTATGATTCAGTTAATTCATCATATGTTGATCTTTAATCAGTGCATCAGTACTTCATTAACCATATAAATAGTAACCATGTGCAGTAATATCAGAACAAACTATCACACATAAGAAACACACATGAACACCAAGATTTAAGGTGGAAACCCAATACGGGACAAAAACCACATGTTGTTGTCTTCTTTTAATATAAGAAAAACCTATTTACTATCTTGTACTGGTGCAGACTCATGCCAGTACGCAAGCACCCACCTGCAGAAGGCTATAACCTTCTCTCGTTCTCCAGCTTCTACTGGAAGGGAGCTACAACCCCCTAGCTCTTGTACTGGCCGATTCGTTTACTAGTACGTAGGCGCCGGCCTACTGAAGGCTCCAACCTTCACTCGTTTTCCAGTTGTTACTGGAAGGGAGCTCCAACCCCCTGGCTTTTGTACTGGCCGATATGTTTACCAGTACATAGGCGCCGACCTACAGAAGGCTACGACCTTCTCTCTTCCTCCAGGGACCACATTTCATAAATTTTCAGACTGGATACTCCTGGAACACAACACCACAATCTGAAGGCCATGTTTCATCCAATTTTCGTACTGGACCCATCAACAACATTGAAGCTCAAAATCAATTACCACTGCAATACAATAATCAAATACATCTGCATCAACCAATCACTGAAACTCAATCATCATTCTCTGAATCACCCATAACTGAATCACTGAAAGCCCATCGTCACCGAAGCAAATCACAATCAATCAATCTGAACATTCAGAATATTGTCATCAAAACACAGTCACCAGAACACAGAGCAGAACCCAGAATTCTGCAACAGCCAGATCCAACTGCAACTTCAAATATCATATTTCATAATGTATACGCTACTTAGATGTGTTGAACCAGTGTGTATACGCGCTTTTATCAAAGCCAACCAGCGTACATATCTGCAAATATTAATTCATATTTTTGCATCTATTCCAGACTTCAGTCATACCCAGATCATAACATTTATAGAATAACACATGCGTCAGTATTCAGATCTAGACTATACATGATCAAACCACATAATGATAATTCATTTCAAGCCTTAAGATCTCGATCCATCATTAGATCTTATCCCTCATCAACCGCTAAGGTTCATCCTTGGTTCAGATCAAGCAAAGCACCATAAGCCGATAACCTGCATACTAGATCTCACACTTCATCAGATATTCAATACTTGCACACCTTGGCCTAATGATCTTCTCCTCCTTATATAGTTTTAGGCCTTTCTCAACACCTTAGACCAAAACCACTTAAGACCAATACCTTGGACCAAATACCTAGGGTCAATACCTCAGACCAAATACCTTGGATCAACATACCTTGGACCAAATACCTCAGACCAAAAACTTAGTTTTCCAACATGTACGTGCTTTTCCTCTTGTGAAAGTGCATGTATACGTTATACGCTCCTTTTGTTCTGTTAACCCGCGTGTATACACTGCTTGGACCAAGTGAACAAGCATATACCTTTCTTTCTTCAACCTTTGGAGTCTGATCTGTAATCCTTTGTTGTTGTACTGTGAATTGTCATCTGAGTGAGTTGCCATCAAGGACAACACCTGTATCATAATGCCAACAATATACAACTTGGGACAACAACCCAAAGGAAGATAATTTGGAGGATGGTGCTCTACATCTAGAAGAATTGCAAACAGAGCTTTTGAAAGATGATGATGAAGCAAGACCAACCATGTCACCCCCACCTTCCAGTAACAGTGCTCGAATTCCAACATCCTTGCCTTTGTTTTCGCCACCATCTAGTAACAGTGCTCGAATTCCAACATCTTTGCCTTTGTTTCTGCCACATCCATCTACATCCTCACGTGGAGGGCATGTGGATTCTAGTTCTGGTGACAAGAGGAAGCAGTAGATAATAGATTTACTTGTCTTTTCTAGTTTCTAACAATTTTTATCACTATTGACTCTTTCATATTTATTATGATATTTTTTGTAAACAGTACATGACAATTCAAGTTTGAAGTTTGAATTTAGCAATTATAACTCGTTGGTAATGAATTATGAATATGATGCTTCCTGAATGTTGAAAGTCGAACAATAACAAGACAAGTAACTTGAACTTACAACATCATATAGATTTAGCAAACTTGGTGTAGCATCAAGAATATGTAGCATCAAATGTGTAGGATCAAGAATAGTACATCCGAAATGTGGTATCAAAACTAATTGTGACATATAGAGACATAGAGATCCTGTATGTACTTACATGGTCCTGCAAAAGCATATGGCAAAGATGATACTCATATTTCAAATGTAAACACTAATCATACATACCTTGTTGTAGGAGACGTACCCTTAACTATTGATGTGTGGTCCTTACTATAGTGATCCTTGAATGCATGCTTTTTCTTGCCTTCTAGGAGCTCGATATTGAATTTGTTGTATCTATGTAATTTCGGATCTCTAGGGTCTGAAATTTCGTCCTGTGGTAGCCCTCTGAGTCCTCTTTCCAACCCCACAGGTCTGATCAAGATTGGATTCTTCAAGAAAGCGTTATGCCCAATCTCCCACGATGACCTGATTATAGCCTAGTTCAGTAGAGCAAACTTGTACGAAGTGCCACGTGTCACTATTGCGACCTTCGGCCCTGTTTGACAAGGAATTCGGGAGCCTGCAAAAACCCTAACTTCCTCAGATCATATCTCTGAAAATATAGCGAACCAAGATCTGAAATTCGGTCACAAGGTTCATCAAGATTTCGGCTCAAATGGGTTTTAATTTCAACTTCTGAAGCTTCACAGAAAAATGTTATAGCAAAAATGCCACACCCTGTTTGAAGCCTCAAAATCCCTACTAGAGGAAGATAGGAGGGTCATTATTTATATGAATGTCTTGAGTTGAGAGGGTCCTCAACAAGTGAAAGTTGGAGGGATTTTAGGAGCAAAAAAAAGACATTATTAATTATTGACTATTCAATGACCACAACCAATTATGAGTGCCATGCCACAACCCCATAGGGTTTTAGCCCACTAACTGGGGTTACTAACTTCAAACGCAAAAACCGTGAAGCACTGGGAGGCGTACCATATCAACGGAAACATCTCAACAAGTAGAATCCATCGAGAAGATCTTTGACGCAAAATAATATGAGTTGCATGCCCTTGCAAGATCGGGGTAGCCCCTAGTGCTGCTTGGGTTGACATCAATGACAACCACTAATCAACATATACTTACTTGTAGATGATTTTGACCAATTTACGAAAACATTGTGTAATTATTTTCACAGAAAGCACATTCTTTCAATGGTCTCCCTCTCTACATTCTTTTGGTACTAGGACCAAAGATGCTTAGCCCTCTTCATCAAGAAGATGTTCAGCCACAGATCTCAGCTCCTACATGTGATGCCCCACCCTCAATGACCAAGCCGATCACCTCATACTTCCTTGTTGATCTATCCAATCAAAACAAGTAGTGGGCAAAGTTCCAGAGAGTACCAAACAATACAATGATAAGGCCCCAAGTTTCTCCCTAGGCTCCCACTCTAGGAGACCAACTGATAATATCGAGACCAGCTCAAAAGTGTGGGCTTGCACATCAAGCCACACACTCTTAGAGCATTAGAGAGATCAATGCTAGAAGAGTCGAAGGTATAGTGCCTCCTCCCTGTGAGACTAACTCCTAGATCCTAAGGAGCAGCCAGAGATCCATTCAAAGTTTCCTTCGCTGACCTCAAATGCTAGGAGTCTTCCTCACTCATACATTCCCCCCCCCCCACCCCCACATACAGTTGAACCTCCTGATGGTCCCAAAGGACTCTAACAGCGAACCAGTGCCCAGTTTGCCCCTCTTGCCCTTGGCCATCAAAGTCAAGAGACCTTGACATCATTGGCCTTATCATCTGATCTCTCTCTCTATCTTGAAAAGTTCTTGAGTTGTCCACCTTTCCAATCTTGGACAAATATATTCAATATTTTGCACCATCATACCTATGTCACGATTTTCAAATTTCTACATATGTTCTGATGTTATACTTATATAGGTTTCTATCGTTATATTATTTTTGGCATTTTGTAGGAGTTGCAGTTGCACTCCCACATTATATTCATACTGGTTGTACTCTTTTGTGGTCATTCATCAGACTTTTAGCACTCCCACATTATATTCATATTGGTTGTACTCTTCAGCCCTATTGACCTACTTTTTTGCTCATCCATCAGACATTAATAAAATTGTCTTATCTTATTAAAGCATGTAGGAAGCATGATAATGCATCTTGTGTGCAAAGATGACCCCATATTCACACTATGTTTTGCTGCAGTGAGTAACTCCTCCACATAATGGCATCATTGTTTTACTCAAATCTAATCTTAAATGGTAACAATCATTCATCTTGTAAACATTAATCTGAAATCAAAGTTTGACACTCTGAGGCATCTAATAGCATTCTAGTGTAAATGGTTTGTGTTGGAAAATAAAAGCTAGTAAACACAGAGCAATACATTGTCTACACTCAGTAAAACTTTCCTATGTTCACATGAACACTCTATTGCACTGCAAAGCTTAATTAAGAGACAACATACCACAGAAAGCAATGGGAAGCTCATTAGTCAGCACTGGTTTCCAGTTTGACATTATGCGTGGAGGCACAGTCATTGGATCCTCAGTGAATTCCTCCTCCCTAGTTCCCCGTTCATGGTCCATTATCGTAACTGAATTTTCCTTAGCAACAATTTCCATTGCAGGCTGTGCTCCAACAATACTAAAACGGCCCTGAGAATCATAAATAAAAATTTATAAGACTTCAGAGAAAATTAATTCTTAAGATGTTCGAAGTTATAAAGCTTTTTTAGACTTCCAGAATTTCAATTTCAGTTGTTAAAGAAAAATAACCAATCCGAAAATTAATGTTTGTGTGTATCTATATAGGAAGAGACACACATGCCTGAATAAGATAAAGTAGATAATCTTATAATAGTCCACAATGACCAAAATCAACATGGTAATAGCTCTAGAGGAAGCGCATTTTGTTTTGTGCCATGGATATTGTCTGTGCATTCTTCTCCAAACTATGTACCCAATGGTTACGAGTTTGCCTTGAGGTCTGATCAGTGCCTTGGGACCTATCCAATCAAGTCATTTTCATCCAGAGACAGAAAAAAGATTCAGAGGAATTTGGTGTCCTTTTCTAGGTGGTGCAGATTATTTCTAAGAATTCAGCTTTAAGAAATACGAAGTTCAAACTACCAGATTTACAGATCAATTGAACAATTTCTTATGTTATCAGCCATGCATGCAAAGATACTCTAATAT
The DNA here is from genome assembly GCA_000404065.3 of Pinus taeda. Taxonomy (NCBI): domain Eukaryota; kingdom Viridiplantae; phylum Streptophyta; class Pinopsida; order Pinales; family Pinaceae; genus Pinus; species Pinus taeda. The sequence goes on along the minus strand of APFE031381923.1, from coordinate 13,876 downwards.
AATCCTGAAAAGGAAATTCTAATATATACAGTTCCTATGGCAACATAAATTAGGTAATAAGTTGAGTGTGTTCACACATTCTCTCTTTATTCCATCTCATGAATTCTCTCCCAACTTCATGCAGTGCATATCTGTAATAAATAAATTTCCTATATATATATATATATATAGATATAGATATATGCAATGAATGTTGTGTGCTAGAAAAGCCAACTTAACCTTGTAAGTTGTAACCATGCAAAATAGAGGTGCAACATATCAGACGAACCTTTAGGAGTATTTATTACCTGATCCAATTGATGGACAGATTTGTACTTAGATTTGCTAATTAGGGTTTCCTTAGGTTATATTTCCAGTGGTTAATATCTGGTAACAAGATTGTGCTTTACGGAAATGTTGGCCTTTGGTTTTCCACTCACGATATAGAGGATACTTACTCATATATCCAAACAGAGGAAAATGTTGGCCTTTTCTAAATTTATTAAAAAGATGGATATAGAAAAATCAAAGTCTAAATCAGCAAATAACTTCAGGTTTGGCATCATGGGAGTGGCCATGGGTTTGCAGTCCAGCGTCTAAAATCTCTTTAGAATCTCCACTATGTACTTGCCTTGCCCAAGGAAAACTTCATCTACTCCTTGCCAAATCACTAGACCTAAAAAGTAATGCATAAGGCCAATGACCTTCATGTCGTATTCACTTGCCAACTTTTTCTCACACCATACAATCAGCTTCTCATGACTACTTGTAAGAATCAGGTCAGCTACATACAGGACCAACATAAGCAAATCACATCATATAAATAATAAAGATTTGAATATATTGCAGTCTTTTTGGTGAAGCCCAACTTCAATGGGTATTCATCAATCCTTGAGTACAATGCATTGTTAGTTTTTGGTAGTAGCGAACAGGTGTTCTAGTTTCTATGGTGTCTATGAAGCTAGGGAACACATTTTCTCCAATTCCCAGAAAAGGTTTCACAAGAAAACACCTCAATTAGACTAACTGACCAATTATTAAAATTTCCCTAAGTCTAACTTAGGAACACTAGTTAATTAAATCAAATTAATTGAGGAAAATCAATTATGCTCTAGAGACTTCTGGAAAAGTCACTTGATGGGGTCAAGATGATCTTAGCCATCTATTGTGATTAGATGATGGTCGTTGGTTGCCCAAGGAGAGATTATGAGAGAAATTCAATGGGGTTGGAGAGATATACTTGAACAGTTCAACTTACCCAATTGCATTGATTCAGCGAGGGCACAGTTGAAGCAGAGGGAGACACCAGCACCAAGGGTTTCAGCAGAGATTCGAGGGAAGAATTTCGAAGAGGATTTTCATAGATTTTCCAGTGTCCCGGTGACCGAAGAAGAGGTCAATTTTATCTACAGAGGAGGAGGCCGAAATTAGCAATGCGAGTAGCCAGTTAGACAGTGCAAGTAGCTGAGTAGCTCATTCTTGTGAGCCAATGTCAGATATATCATCCGAAGGCAGAGCGAGTGGGCCAAGGGCAATGCTAGAGGTAGTTCGACGTACTGGAGATGATTTCCAGAGGTTGTATGAATATTCCAGAGCACGCAGTGTGAATTTCTGGCAGGCAATGCGAATAGCCAAGAGTGTGAGTTGCTTGGGAGAGGCCAGATCAATTTGCATAGGAGACTGTGTCTCTAGACTATTTTTCCAGTGGAGATTATTATTTGTTGGAGCTTTGCCATCATTAGGCAAGCATATCATTGTACTCTCAAATTGTTGACGAATTAGTAACATAAACCCTCATCTACTACACTGTTTTTCCCCACATTAGGGTTTTCCGGGGAGTATTGTCCAAAAATCTTGGTGTCCAAATTTTGGGTGTGCATTATTTTCTCAACTCCAGTATTTAGTTTTGTGAAGATTGCAGTAGTGAATTAATCATTATTTGCCGAATTAATTTTCTGAAGACGAATAATCTCCAGTGGGTAGAAGATTAAATTTCCAATTATTGCAACCATGGAAATTTCACATCGTATCAGAGTTGATCTAGGTGCAGAGGGTTTACAATGGTAAATCAACACACGAGGGTTTCACCCAATTCGGATTGTCCATAAGCTTAATTTGTAGTGCCTCAAATATTAGGTTTGCCCAAATTTTGTTTTGCTGCTCAAGATGAATCTGCTCAGAATTCAGCCTTCTGCCCTAATTCAGTTTGTCGCCCAATATGACCTAATTCATTCTGCTGAAAGGAAACTTCGATCTTCTTGTAAGCTTGGTAAACTATTTCTCTCTCAAACTTGCTTTTCCTCAGAAGATACTTCATATGAACATAAGAGAAGGTGATCTGAATTGCTTGCTTGGAAGAGGAGGACAAAATGGCTTTATATAGTCATCCAAGGAGCCCAAATTGGTGCCACTAAAGGGGTAGGCCAACTTCACTCTTTTAGAGACCAACTTAACATTTTAGAGCCAAAATTTTAATTTTTGAAAATTCAAAATTCTTCTTTTGAAAATGACATGAACATGTCTTACATTCTTCATTATATACATTTTCAAGAGCTAGAGTATGAATTAAGAAGACCGGTTGTAGCTACAAAGATACAACACTTTCAATGCTTGGTTTAATCTCTTTGTACAGCCACTGGGGCCTTATTAGATGTATTTGCAATGCTAAATTCTCCAATATGCAAGAGCTTGTCTTGTTCTCTAATCAAAGAATCTCAAAGGATTCAAGAGAAGGTTTTTAACAGGCATCCCCTGGAGCTTCTCTATTGGAATAAAAAGTAGATACAAAAACAAAATATGTAGAACCAAGCTTGGAAAGAATAATATATACGCAACAATAATCCCCTAGGTTGACTTGACAGTCATAAATAATATTCAATGCAAGAGAAATCATTAGGACTTAAATTCATGATCTAATTTTCAAGCTGCTGAGATCTAATAATATTAGGTTCACCAAATATTTGTTTCAAATTTTCCCACCCTGCATTCAGATCATCAATTCCTTGAATATCAAATCGCAAATCAGAAAAATGGACATTTTGATTAATCCACATGCTTCGCCATTCCTAGCATCCCATTTGGCTCTCTTATCATCATCAGTGGAGATCATTATTGTCCCAAAGTAATCAATACAATCCTTTACTTCTTAGTACAACCTCCACATGGGATTTCCAAGAGAATTAGTTGGTACTCGTAAGCAAAAGTTCATTAGAGTGGTCATATTAAAATATGCAAAATGATATGGTTTCAAAAGCTCAAACTGACTGTTTGGATGAAAATCTCTCGAAAAGATAGGTTGTTTCAAAAAAAACTAGCATTGAAAATGGACTTCGGATGTGAAAGTTATGTCCCTTTTTAAAAAGGTATTAACAGTAGCAAAGAGCCATGTGGCAGGTAGAAGTTGGCCCACACGATGATGGATGTTGATTAAAAAATATATATATAAAATATTTTCCCTCTCTAGCTCACTTTTACAAATAAATTACGTATGAAGTGACAAAAATTTATAAAACAAGTGAAAATCATTTTTACAATGAAGTTACTTAAATAATAACTTAAAAAATTAAAGTTATTTTATAGTGCTTCACTTTTATATGACAAGTGAAATACACTTTACAAAAAAGTTATGACATAACTTAAGTTTTCATGAACTTTTTCAAAAAGCACTTATAAAAAGTGATTTGAAATCAAGACCTCTTATCAAATGAAGTAACTTTTAACCAAGTGATCTAGTGCAAAAGACATAACAATAGTAGCGAAAAATGTTGTTTTTGGTGGTGGTGGTGGTGTTGTTGGAGCTTTTCCTTAAACTGTGTGCTTACCAAAATTGATGTGTTCATCCAAAAACAAACAACAATTAAAAAAAATTCCAAAAATAAACAACAATAGGATTAGATTTTGGTTAGCTTCCCCAGGAAATGCAAGTTTTCTCGTTGTTTCTTATTTGCTAAGATTGCACAGAGCGCATGGCAAAGAGCATATGTAGTCAAGAAAACATTTTCAGCTCTATTTCTAACTTTCCGAGATCACACAAAGTGCAAGGCAAAGATCATATGCAAACCAAAAAGAGTAGCAAACCAGGAATATAAACAGAAAATTGAATTATGAGCTTTGTTTACTAAAAAATAAAAAATGGCATATTTGGATTGTATACCTTCGAATCTGAGAAAAAATGTTATATCTCGAGCAAAAGAACACCTTTCTGGATGAAATGAAAAGTGTTCTTAGCTAAAAGCAGCATTCCAGATGCAATGGAGTAGTTGTTCATGCCAAAATAGTACAAAAAGAGCAGATCTCGAAAATGCGGCAACACAGGCTCAAGATCTCGGTCACCAATGTGAGTAATTATTCAAATGAGCTATGATACCAAGTGCAAGTAAGCAAGGTATTCCTTACAGGACGAACACCTTCAACAACCACTCACACAACTAGATCAAAATCACAACACCGATATTTTTACATGGTTGAAAACTAAAACCCTCTAAGAGGGAAATAGTCCACAGCCCCAACTAACACGACCACTTGAGGCAATTTTTTTAATGCAAAAGAAAATATTTTGCATAAGGGAGTTCTCACAATTGATCATCAGCCATGACCCTCCATGCTCTTTCAATAGAGATCATGGACCAATTGGGTGTTAAGCCATAGATCAATAGCCATTAGTATTGAGGAGAGTTTGAACCATCGAATCACTCTATATCTAGAACATATTGTGACCATCGAATTATAATGCAACTAATGCATACTAAAGAAACACACTATTAGACCAAGTTGAACTTAACCAACACCTAAGTGTTTAAATATCCTAACAGAGGGAACGTAACTCAAGCAGATAAGTGTTCCCTCTACAAAGGCACTCATGGACAATGGCTTTGTTGAAGAATCTAGGACATGGAGTTAATGAGATTCTTCTTAACGTGATAACTATTTGTGAGGTATTTTAATTTTTCTTCTTAGCATAATCTTCACTTGTTCTTATTAGCATGTGTCTTCTTATATTCATCAAATAGTTGCCAAAAAACAAAGAGACAAGAACACAAGATTTTGGCTTTCTGTCAAGGCCAAAACCTCTCCCTTTTGGAGAGGAAAACCCGCACAAAATTCTTCTTATAGAGATTCCAATTGACGAATACCAAGACCATGACCCTTGACCTATTATGCCATCCAAGACCAAGACATCAACCCTCTTTGTTGTCACTGCTGCAGTCATCATTATGTTGCACCATTGAAGCCATCTGATAACTTCATTCTTGTTGCATCATGATTGTTCCTTCATCGAGCTTTTCAACATCACAACAAGATCTTCATATGAATGAGGGTTGCACTAAGATCATTGTTGTATCATAGTTACATCATTGATATCTTCATTGGAATACCACCGAGATCATGATTGCATCATGACTATGTATGCCGAGACAAGATTATTCTTCCAACGTGTATGATGAGACTATGACTGTGTGTCCTCCTGCACTGTGCTTCTTCACCGAGACTATAACTATTCTCTCCCTTGCACCGAATTATGCAACTATGACGAGACATTATAGTTGTGACCTTTTAACTGGGTCAAGACTTCAAAGATATCACTGCAATACCCATCTGAAACTATAGTAGTCTTCCTTCATACAAATTCTTGAACTGTTGCCCTTATCTGAGGTTCCTGTACCACTATACCTTGTCCGAGATTCTGGGCTTCCTCCACCCATCCGAAATTATAGAGGCTTGTCTGAATTCTCTATCTTTCTGTGGTGACTTCAGCTGGGTATATATAGTATTTATGTCCCTGTATTTGGGCAAACATGTCAGTGTGAAGTGTTCTATCTTCTTTTGTGAGTCGACTTGACATTTTTATTCATTTGCAGGCCGACATGACTGTGATATCTTCAAGAGGGTTGTGCTTGTATTTGGAGGGCTTATAGACTTGTATATATTACAAATATGCTCAAGAAGAGCTCTTTACACGTCTTTGACTCTTTGACTTTCCTAGACCTATGGAATGAGCAAGAAACTCATTCTTATAATTCACAAAAATAATATTTCTTTTCTTTACAAGTACAAAGATCAAAATTACATGTATAAATACCGAACCTAGTTACATTTTGTTCAACACTCCCTCTTAACTAGAGAGGTATTTATAATGGTTACTATGCTATAGAGGTTACCAATCCGATTCTTCTTATAAGAAATTCTTCAGATTGAGAATGACTGACAGCTCTATCTCTCATTAGATCAGAGCACAATGTTGGCGAGACCAATGACTATAGACACTTTCATCATTGTCTCTCAAGGTACATACCCACCCGAGTGTTCACTGAGTATGACCTTCTAGGACTATTCTTATCTTGGGTTCCCAGCGCTCAAAGAATATCGGTCCCCTTGCCTACTCTTGTCTTCGATGCCCAACACATCCTTAAAGAGCATCAGATGCCAAATGATTACCAATCCTCCATTCTTTCTTCCCAGGTGAAGACAAGAATGTTGTGTCTACCATGTGTTTACATTTCCATTCATGGCCTTCACTAAGACTTACGGTTGTTAGTACTAGTCTAGTGCATGAGACATGAAATGGAAAAACACATCTATCACTCCCTTTTAAGCAGGAGTGACTCAATCCAACCTCCCTATTGATTAGGGATTTGTCAAAGCTCCCTCTTAACAAGGGACTCTCCTTTCCATTAGTAGCTTCTTCTTCGTGGGTCCTTCAGCTTCTTGATCAACCTATTTCCTTGATGTCATGAAATTCAGTTGAGCTTCTTCCTTGTAGAGGATTGGCCATCAATCACTTTCCTTCTTGATTTGTCGTGTCATTTCTTTCTTCATGGAAAGTGGCCTTCTTGGTACATTTTTGGAACCTTCTTCATCTGGCTACTTCTTTCTCTTCATGCTTCTTTCAGGAATTTCCATCCACCACATGAATGCGAGTTGTTCTTGCTTTTATAATTGTTGTTCCAGTAGCCCTGCATGAACTCATCCAGGTATTATTCAAGAAATCAAGGCATAATATTAAATCAAATCGTACCTTATGAGATGTTTTTCTATCATGACATCCTTTCAGTAGGTATCAGCATCCTGCATACTTATTGGCACATTTCCCAAAGATATCTATTCTCAAGGGTCTCCATTTTTTCAAACTTTCATGAGAGCCTTCACATCTTTTCGAGGATTTCCTAGTCAACTCTTCTTGGTATTTTGGATGTTGATTGCCTTCATCATGGTTATATAGCTCACGATCTCTTCCTTCCTCACACATTTCATTCTCAAGGGTTTCTAATAAGACTTTTGTAATCGTAGTCAACTAGCTCATACTTCAAATGAGGACGTATTATGTTGATTTCATCTAGTGTGACTTATGACTTTCTGCATCTTTTCAGAGGAGGAGATATTTTTCCTTTGATCATGCTGCTTAAGATAGAAGTGATGATCTATATTACCTGCATCCATAAGACAACATTATAAATTAAATACAAGCATACATACCTCATTTTACCATTAGGTCATCCAGGCTTCTTCCAGCAGCTTCCTTGACTGAAGTGGCTTCAACCCCTTCATCTACTTCTTTTATAATATCATCATAACATCATACATGAATTCCATAAGTTGGAGTTCTTGATGAAACACTTGCTTCTTCTCTAGATTAGTGAATCCTCTGATTATGATTCTATCAGAGAATCTTGAGGATCTTGTATATCCTTATCTGGCAGATGTTTCCCTTTTGACTTGATGTATGATGAGACCTGTCTTGGATGACTTCTTCCTTTGCTTCAATGTCCAATGAGGTTCCCAAGAGTTATGTCCTTCATGTTTCATTGCCATGGATTTTGTTCTTCATGATTCCCATGGTGATGCCACGAGCTCTTGCTTCTAATGCTTTCATGATGCCACGATGCATCTTAATATCATGGTCATATCTAAAGATTTAGGAGCTTATGATAGGACCCCTTTTTGTGAGAGATTTGTTGCTCACTCTTTCTTTGGCTCTTTTCTTCAGCTTCCTCCATCTTTCTGGCAATATGAGCTTCCATCCACATTCTTTTCATGGCATTGAATCTTATATTACACTGTCTTTCTCTATCTAGCATACAGACCACAGATTGTTCAATGAGGTAACCTTCTTCTTATCATCTTTCCTAGATCGCCCAATTGAGATCTCATGAAAATATCCCTTTGTTCTTTGATACCTTTACTTTTGTGTAGATCTAAGTGATGTGACCTTCTTTACTACAATTTCAAAGAATATATCTTCTACTATTTCATATATCTCTCTTTATGTTTCCTCTTATGCTCCATAGGTATTGGAGTACTTTTGAGTGATTTCATACAAATCCTATGAGTCTCTTGATGCATTCAAGCACTGCTTGACCTTCAAAGACCTTTCAATAGACATTAATGACTTCTCTTTTCTATGAGGATTATGACAATCCTCCTTATTCTATTTCCCTGCAAAACCAAGTAATTAAACCAAAAAATTGATTAAACATGAAAGATACTTACTTGGCATGTGAAGAGGAGATCTTCACCTTAATGCTTCCTTTGCTTGAGCTACCCATCATGAACCACTGGTATCCTTTTATCAAGACTTCCTTGGAGGCCATCTAGCACCATGACATTTGTGACCTTGACATCACCGAAACTGCTTCGTGACTTTGAGATCATCTTGACTCTCAATTCATATTTAAGGTATTTGAGCACATTGTTGAAATGCTAGTGATACTACTATCCCACAAGTGGACTTTATCACACTCAATGTTCCTCAGAGTGCATCAACAAGCACCAACATCGAGCATTATCCAAACTATGATAGTGATATAGGGAGACTTATGTTATGATCTGAGCATCATGTTGTTAAAGATCCGAGATTGTGACAAGTATGTTGTTATGACACTGTACTGAGACAGTGATGTCTTTGTGTAAAGAGACATTGTATAGAGAAATTATCTTATCATCGACACTACCTTCTTGCAGTAACTAGATTGAGACAGTGGTATAATATTGATTGTAAGAGGCACTCCTTGGATAAATTTTGCCATTTATATACCTGAGTCTGTAATTTATGCCAAGACTATCTTTTATTTCATAGAGAAGGTTCAGTGATCAAGAAGTGAGGATCCCAGGAATGGTACTGATATACTCCATCGAACTGAACATGAGTTGAGTGCATGACTGTAATTACCAAAGTTGATACTTCACATACTTTTGTACACTTGGTTGTAGACTTGCTTCTTCAATCTTGACAAAACCTTTGAAGACTAATCCTTGTATGTCTCTTTTTTTCCCTTCCTTAGACTGCAACCATAGCTCTGATACCATGTTGAAGAATCTAGGGCATGGAGTTAATGAGATTCTTCCTAACATCATAACTATTTGTGAGGTATTTTAATTTTTCTTCTTAGCATAATCTTCACTTGTTCTTATTAGAATGTGTCTTTTTATATTCATCAAATAGTTACCAAAAAACAAAGAGACAAGAACACAAGATTTTGGCTTTCTGCCAAGGCCAAAACCTCTCCCTTTTGGAGAAGAAAACCCGCACAAAATTCTTCTTATAGAGATTCCAATTGACGAATACCAAGACCATGACCCTTGACCTATTATGACATTCCAAGACCAAGACATCAACCCTCTTTGTTGTCACTGTTGAGGTCATCATTATGTTGCACCATTGAAGCCATCTAATATCTTCATTCTTGCTACATCATGGTTGTTCCTTCATCGGGCTTTTCAACATCACAACGGGATCTTCATATGAATGAGGGTTCCACTGAGATCACTGTTGTATCTAGTTACACAATCGATATCTTCATTGGAATACCACCAAGATCATGATTGCATCATGACTATGTATGCCGAGACAAGATTATTCTTCCAACGTGTATGCTGAGACTATGACTGTGTGTCCTCCTGCACTGTGCTTCTTCACCGAGACTATAACTATTCTCTCCTTGCACCGAATTATGCAACTATGACGAGACTGTATAGTTGTGACCTTTTAATTGGGTCGAGACTTCAAAGATGTCACTGCAATACCCATCCGAAACTATAGTAGTCTTCCTTCATATGAATTCTTGACCTGTTGCCCTTATCCGAGGTTCCTGAACCACTGTACCTTGTCCGAGATTCTGGGCTTCCTCCACCCATCCGAAATCACAGAGGCTTGTCCGAATTCTCTGTCTTTCTGTAGTGACTTTAGCTACATATATATAGTATTTATGTCTCTGTATTTGAGTCGACATGTCAGTGCGAAGTGTTCTGTCTTCTTTTGTGAGCTGACTTGACATTTTTATTCATTTGCAGGCCGACTTGACTGTTATATCTGCAAGAGGGTTGTGCTTGTCTTTGGAGGGCTTATAGACTTCTATATATTACTCATATGCTCAAGAAGAGCTCTTTACACATGTCTTTGACTCTTTCACTTTCCTAGACCTATGGAATGAGCAAGAAACTCATTCTTATAATTCACAAAAATAATATTTCTTTTCTTTACAAGTACAAAGATCAAAATTACATGTATTAATACCGAACCTAGTTACATTTTCTTCAATAGGCTTTACATAGCCTAGTATAAGACTGTGACACCTTTCATCAAATAAAACCCAAGCAATAACACCCATCACTTAAGCCTATCATTTCAAAGGGTCGTCCTAGAAAGTATTCCTCCCCTTAGGGTTGGAAGAACCTAATAAGGTCATGTGACAACCCCATACGTAAGTGTGGTGACTAGCGCACAATCATAAGCTAGCAAGACATTTAAAGATGATACTTTTGTGAAGTAATTTGATGGCTTTGACATTGATTATGGTCCACCTTGATCCTTTTATGGTTCGTGTACCCATGATGATTGTTGGAAAATCAGGGTACCTGTCGATTAAGGTTGATTCTCCTTACTTGATAATTATTTGTGAGATTTGTTGGCCTTTTATTACTTTATTATTTATTCTTCATCAAGCAATTAGCAAAACCTAAAATGCATGAAGATCACAAGAACACAAGATATAGGCTCCAAGTCAGGGCAAAACCCCACAATTGGGAAAACCCGAACAATCCTCTTATTAAAGCATCAAATCAAAGTGAGATATCAAGACCCAAGACCAAGACAAATACCTCCATAAGATCCCCAAGTCAGCCCTCCATTTTCTGTTAATCAGATTAGCTAATTTGTCGCATGATGCCTTGTCCCACAGAGATGCTTCCTCCTTCCTGTAGCTTGCATTTTACAGTCTTCATAATCCTCTTGTAGCTTGCACATCATAGTTGTTACAATCCTTCCTTGGGTCGCAATCATTTCAAAAATAATTACAATAGCTTGTATTATTTTCACAGAAAAACATCCTCAAGAGCTAGCATCCTTTTCAGATTATATGTCACAGAAAACTTGCAACTTTTTCATATACTTATGCCTCAGAAAATTCACAAATCATGCTACAAAAATATTTGTATATCTTGTCACAGAACTTCACCAAACTTTGCCACAAAAACTCCACGAACCTGCTTTTCTTTTTGGTGGAGGATTCACCCCAATTCATAGTTTTCGTCACTATGAAGGGTCACATTTGTTGAGTAGGTCGACATAACCATCTAGAGGGCCAACTTGGTCTTATGGAGGTAAATTTGACTCATTTTTACTTAACAAAAAATTCTTTTCGTTTTCTTACAAAGAGTCCAAATGGACTTTGACTCAAATTTAATTCTTTGACTCAACAAAACCAAGAAGCATGAAGAACAAGTTTTACTAAAGAAATAATAATAACAATAAATCTTTGTCTTCTTTTTGCTTTTGTTACAAGTACAAAGATAAATATGAATACCAAACCTAGTTACTTTTCCAACAATTACTCTCACTTGATTCCTTGAGTACATGTTACGTAATTCTTTTAGGTGTGGCCAGGATTATTTGAGAGATAAGTGATGCTTCTCCAACACTTTGTATAGCACTTCTAGCCCCATTCCATGATGATGTTGTTGAGAAATCTAGGGCAACTAGATTAGATGTGTGATTTCTCTTAACTTGATAACTGCACACAAGTTATCAAGCACACAAGTGACATCGTCGTTTTTGGACGAATGTCCCCGGAAAAACCCAATGCGGGAAAACCGATGCAGCTATCTAAGGGTTTTATTATTATGCAGTTTTTGAATACAATTTGGGTCCCAAGACCGGCTCACCCAACAGAGAATAATCTCGGCAGTAGTACCTCTCTACTCGGAAGGAGATATTCCAGCTAAAACCCTGGATAAACACTCCGACAACTCCCAGCTCCAATCTGCCCCACGAAAACCCCAACGTCAGCCTCTAGGGACTGCGTCAACCCTTTCTGGCCCAACCTCTGCCCAGCGTCACCCTAACTCGCCTTACATCAGCCTCTGGAGCAGTGTTGTGAAAATCGCGATTAAATCGTGATTTAATGAAAAAATCGTGATTTTTTCCTTTTGCCGATCAAATCGCAATTTTTATACGAAAAAATTGCCGGTATTTTTTTGTCGATTTTCACTGAAAAATCGCAATAAAAACGAAAAAAATCTCGATTTTTTGCGAAAAAATCTCCGGGGGTCGCAGCAGCGTGGTTTTATAACATTTTTTTGGGTTTTTCATGCGCTCATTTGGACAGTCGCGCGCGGAGAGAGGAGGAGCTCTTGGAGACCAAGCTAAAGAGGGTTTTTAGCCAAATCTAAGTGCTTAGAGGAGAAAATCAAGAGGAGACCACCGATTTCTCCATAGAAACGGTATGAGGATTAATTTTTTTTTGTTTTCATTGTTTAAAAACATTGTTTTTGTATGTTTTTCATTGTTTTTGGTTGGGAAACTTGGTATGGGCACCATTTTTCTTTTGTTTTCATTGTTTTTAAAGAATTTTTTGTATTTCTTCATTGATTTGGGATGGGTAACTTGGTATGACTATGGGAACCAATTTATTTTTTTTGTTTTCATTTTTTTTAAACATTGTTTATTTTTTTTCATTGTTTTTGCCATTTGGTTGGGTAACTTGGGTTTGGATTCTGGAATGGTTGGGTAATTTGTGTTTGAAATTTTGAACTTTGGAATGGTTGTTTTAGGTTGGGTTACGGGTAACTTGGATTTTCATTGTACAATCATCAATGTAAAAATTAAAATACTAAATTGTAATTTGTAAATTTGTAACTTGTAATTTTGTAAATGCTAAATGCTAAATTTTAATCCTAATCCTTATTTTCCCATAGGTTCACAACTGCACCAAAACACCATTCAAGACTTCAAGTTTGCAACTTCAAAGTTCAAAAACAAACATGCCAAGGAAATTGGATCATTTCTGGGAATATGTTGTACCTCATGCTCCGAATGATAGACAAAACTTGAGTTGCAAGTTGTGTGGAAAGGAGATGTTCAGGGGGGTATACAGGTTGAAGTTTCACCTTGCACAAATCCCTGGACATGATGTGGGGCCTTGTACAAATACAAATCCTGAACTTATCCAAAGAGCCATGAGAGCATTGGAAGAATTAAAGCAGACTAGAGAGGCCAAAGAAGAACTCAAAAGGCAACTAAAAAGGTCAGCTGAAGGAAGTGGGCCAAGTGGCACTGGTTCTACTGCAGCATCAGCCAATCCTGTAGCTGCATCATCATTTTTTGTTCCTCGAACCACACCTGGTTCACAGCCATCTATCAGTTCCATGCTAAAAAGAACCGAAAAAGAACAAGCTGACAAGTTGCTCGCAAAATTTCTCCTCTGGAGTGATATTCCTTTCAGCATTGTAAGGAATAATCCATTTTTCCAACCTGTTGTTGATGCTATTGCCAATGTTGGCCCGGGGTACAAAATCCCTTCTTATCATGATTTCAAAGGCCAGATTCTTCAAAATGAAAAGCGTGACTGCACCCAAAGATTGGAGGATTTTAGGGCATCATGGGCAAAAACAGGATGCACTGTTA
>APFE031381921.1:48737-96226 GCA_000404065.3 Pinus taeda | reverse complement strand
TTTATTTCAATAAAAACAAATATTAGAGAATTCCAAATATTACTGCACTTCTTTATAAGACTGTTGTTTGAGAGGGTAATAATGACGTTTTTGCAAAAAAGTGAACAGTAAAAAATACGTTTTAGAACTTTGAAAGCCCATCACAAAAAACGGCTTTTTAAAATTTTTAAATGTGAAATACAGTCAAAATGCCTTGTGACGGGCATTTTGCCCGTCAAATTCCAACCCTACTTATGTTTGTTTTATTGGTCTTGGTAGTTATTTCAAACAATTACTGTTAAAATTGGCAACTAGGGACAAACTCCATGTGGGTCATATTATTTATGGCAGCTGATATTTTTATTGGATCCCTCTCATTGAGAGGTGTGGGATTGATCTAAAGATCACCCGATTTTGATGAGTATTTATGAAGTTATGAATTTATTTATGTTATGGACAAATTGTTAAGTCGACTAGCTACTTATGTAGGCTCAGAAGCCCAACAGTCATGTCTATTCAACCCCTACGTTTTAGTATAAATTGAAGAGGACTTTAAGTCATTTCTACATACACTTGGATCTCTTCCTCTCTCTACTTGTCTGTAGGTTTTAGTAGGAGGAAATATCCTAAGGAAAAGCCGGAAAAGCCAGAATAGCCGGAAAAGCCAAAAAAGCTGGAATTGCTGGAAAAGTCGGAAAAGTCGAAACTGCCAGAAAAGTCGAAACTACCAGAAAAGCAAGAAAAGCCAGAAATACCAGAAAAGCCAAAAAGGTCGGAAAAGCCGGAACTACCGAAAAAGCTGGAACTGTTGGAAAAGACAGAACTACCGAAAAAGTCGAAAACGTTGGAAAAGCCAGAAATACCAAAAAAGCCAGAAAATCCAGAAAAGCTGGAAAAGCCGAAACTTCTGGAAAAGATGGAACTACCAGGAACTGTCGAAACAGCCGGAGCGTCTGTCTTCGAAGGAAGGAAACATGATGTATGAGATCATGCGCAACGTAATAAGCAACATGATGATATGAGCATTGGCAGCATAACGATGCATGATGATATGAGCATGGGTAGCATAATGATGAATGAGATCATGAGCATGGGCAGCTTGATGATGAATAAGACCATGGAAGATGCAGCATGATGAGTAGCATGAAGATGAGAGCAGCTCAATCATCAAGGTTCAGCACATGTGACAGTACAACAAGGTGTCACATGGTAATGTGCAACAAATAGATGAGATGCAGCACTACTATGCTAGGTGAACAAGTCACCTTAGATAATTAGTTGAAGCAATATGTCTTCAATTGATCTCATGTCGATATCAAAAGTCAAAGTGATTGACTTCTATTGTAAATGTACTATCTCTCTCACTTTCTTTGCTGAAATTTGAAGAACATAAAAGAAGAATTAATCAAGGGTTTCCCCACATTGGGGTTTGTCCCTGGCTAGCGCCACATCTTATGTCCTCTTGTCTTGGCTTGTCTTTTGCGATTTATATTGATGTTCTATCTACAATTTACTTTATGCTGATGTGATTGCTCATGTGGAAAAAAAATTGAAATAAATTGCTCTAGCATAGAACATACCTAAAATTAACATGGTATCAGAGCTGAGGTGAAGACAATGCCCAAGCAAGAGTGAAAGAGCAATCACCAAAGACAATAGGGATAACTCAAAAGGATCAATGGGTTCCACATCTCTCTTCTAAAAGGGTGAAATCAAAGTAGAACATATTATCATAATGGCATAGCGGAATTTTCTGATGGTCCATCTAAAGATCACTTCATTGGGAAGTTCGGATCTAAGGGTAGAAGGAAAGGTGGATGCTTTGGTTGCAATAAGTTTGGCCATTATGCGAAGGAGCGTCTGAAGGCAATGCAGGTCATTAAGGAAATGGTCAACTCTTCAAAGAAAGCAAGGAACCCCGAATCACTTTTATGTACCTGATCGCAAGAAGAACCTAGTGTCCATCTCAGAAATGGAAGTCAAAGGTTTCAGGGTGGCACTCATCGATGGAAAGGTACGTGTTTGGAAATAGATTTTTCAAAGATGTTTTTGAGTTCAGGGTTGTATCAAATTGTAGGAAGTCCACTAGGGACCATGTCCATTGTCACGTAGCACCGAAGGTCTGTGAGTGAGATGGTGACAGGGATGCCTAAATTCAAAAGGAGCATGAAAGTACATGTCTGAGATGTACCGAAGGAAAACCTTACAAGGGGACCATTCCCCTCATTTAGCAGGTCCACAGGTCTGGAACAACCCAAGGGGCCTGAGATTAATAATCAGGAATCTCGCATATGCAGGTGGAAGAAAACCCTTTATGGCTTGAAGCAAAACACCCTGAGCATAGTATGAGAGGATCGATAGTTGTCTGATAAAGTTGAGATTCACTAGGAGTGAAACGGATCCAAACCATCTGAAGGTTGTGGATGATAGACCTCTCATATTAGCGCCTTATGAGGACGACCTACTTCTAATAGGTGCAAACTCTCTCATTTGTAGAAGTAAGAGGGAGTTGGATTCCAAATGTGGAATGGTGAACTACAAGCCTGTGACTACCTTGAGGATCTTAGCTTTCAGAAGTTATATGGTAGTGATGTCAGACCAGATTTGGGAAATGCCTTTGAATCTCATAAACTCATTCGCGTTGATGTTCTTGGTGAACTTCCGTCCAGACATATGTTTTGTAATTAGCACGGTGAGCTCATATTTGGTTGAACCTCACTGGATTGGTGCCAAGAATCTTCTGAGATGTCCTCGGGGCACAATCTCTCATGGATTGAGATACACTGCTGGAAATATGAAACTGCATGATTATTCGAATGTTGATTGGGCAGGCAGCGTGGAGAATCACTAGAGCACTTCTTAGTGTTGTTTCTCTTTGGATTCTACTTCGATATCATGGATGAGAAGGAAGCAGAAGTCGATTGTTATAAGCACTGCTGAGACTGGATACATATCTACAAGTATGATCTCGTATGAAGCTGCCTGGTTGGGGAAGCTCTTCAAGTGAGTTGTTCATACCACTGTGATTCTTTGTGACAACCAGAGGTGGGATTCGATTATTGAGGAATCCCGAATTCGATGATTGCTCCAGCAGAAAGACATCATATACTACCTTATCTGGGATATGTTAAGTCTATGAGAAAGGAAGCTCCATCGCTATGAGATGATGTACAGGTCGCTACACTTTGTCTAAGTCCCGGGGGAAAGATCAAATCTGTGATTTTCACGAATGACTTGGAGTCGTCAAGAGACCCTTGTACAAGGGTCCTGCATGCTATATACATTGAGATCTGGGAGCTCTAGGGGCTTATGGTTCTTACTGGAGAACCATACGACCACAGGGTGACTCACCCTCCCCTGGTGGTGCACACTGGGATAAGATGATTGGCTCTCATGTGGACAGGATGATTCGATTTCCTGTGGACAAGATGATTCGCTCTATTGTGGGACAAGATGATTCGCTTTCTTGTGGGACAAGATGATTCACTCTCCCGTGGACAAGATGATTCGCTCTCCCGTGAACAAGATGATTCGCTCTCTTGTGGGACAAGATGATTCGCTCTCTTGTGGGACAAGATGATTCACTCTCTTGTGGGACAGGATGATTTGCTCTCCTGTGTAGCAGGATGATTAATTCTCCTGTGAGATCTCGATGATGTGTACTCCATGATGATTGTGTAGTAGGATGATTAATTCTCTTGTGAGGTCTGGATGATGTGTTCTCCGTGACGATTGTGTAGCAGGATGATTAGTTCTCCTGTGAGGTTTGGATGATGTGTTCTCCATGATGATTGTGTAGCAGGATGATTAGTTCTCCTGTGAAGCCTAGATGATGTGTTTTACATGTCGATTGTGTAGCAGGATGATTAGTTCTCCTGTGAAGACAGGATTGATTAACTTATCTTGTCGAGGCATCCTACCCATGCAGTCTGGGACTCATGGGAAGTACCTCTCATTTGATTAATGAGCAGGGAAATGAGGATAGGGACCATAGTAGTACCGGTGGACGCATCGTTGTATCTAATATACTCCCTATGCTAGGATGACCTTCATTGATCTAGGATCAATGATATTGGTCTGGTACCAGTGGTAGGAGTTGTGCCCACTATGACACTGACTTTGGGTCGGTTGAGGATTGGTCTGGGACTAGTGGTACATACTCTGAGACTGACTTTGAGTCAGTAGATCACTGGTCTGGGACCAGTGGTAGGAGTTGTACCTACTATGACGCTGACTTCGAGTCGGTTGAGGACTAGTCTGGGACCACACTATGAGACTGACTTCGGGTTAGTGAAGAATGGTATGACACATTCTTGATCAATTCTTCTTCTTCATGGTTTAGCAGAGCTAAGTTGAGTAGAGCAGAGCCAATAGCGCTGAGCAGAGCTAAGCAAAGCAGAGCAGAGCCAACAGATCTGAGCAGAGTAGAGCAGAGCCAGCAAAGCCAACAAAGCTAAGCAAAGCAAAGCTGAGCATAGCAGAGCTGAGCCAGTAGAGAAGAGCAGTGCAGGGCACTGATAGCAGAGATAGTACAATTGGACATATGGATCAATGGATGGAGTTCTCCCTAGTTGAGAGGGAGTATTAAAATTGGAAACTAGGGCCAAATTCCATGTGGGTCATATTATTTATGGTAGCTGATATTTTTATCGGATCCCTCTCATTGAGAGGTGTAGGATTGATCTAAAGATCATCCGATTCCAATAAGTATTTATGAAGTTATGAATTTATTTATGTTATGGACAAATTGTTAAGTCGGCCAACAACTTATATAGGCTCAGAAGCCCAACAGTCATGTCTATTCAACCTCTATGTTTTAGTATAAATAGAAGAGGACTTCAAGTCATTTCTACACACACTTGGATCTCTTCCTCTCTCTACTTGTCTTTGGGTTTTAGTAGGAGCAGAGATCATAAGGAAAAGCCGGAAAAACTGGAACTGTCGGAAAAGCCGTAATAGCCGAAAAAGTTGGAAAAGCTAGAACTGCTAGAAAAGCTGGAACTACCGGAAAAGCTAGAAAAACCGAAAAAGCCAGAATTGTCGAAAAAGCTAGAAATGCCAGAAAAGCCAGAAATACCAAGAAAGTCGGAAAAGTCGAAACTACCAGAACCGCTAGAAAAGTGGGAATTGCTGGAAAAGCTAGAACTGCCAGAAAAGCTAGAAACACCGGAAATACCAGAAAAGCAAAAAACGCTAGAAAAGCCAAAAAAGCTGGAAAAGCCAGAACTGTCGAAACTGCCGAAAAAACCGAAACTACCGGAACAACCGGAGCATCTGTCTCCGAAGGAAGGCAGCATGATGTATGAGATCATGCGTAACATAATAAGCAGCATGATGATATGAGCATGGGAAACATAATGATGCATGATGATATGAGCATGGGCAACATAATGATGAATGAGATCATGAGCATGGGCAGCTTGATGATGAATAAGACCATGGAAGATGCAGCATGATGAGCAGCATGAAGATGAGAGCAACGCAGTCATCAAGGTTCAACACATGTGATAGTACAACAAGGTGTCACACAGTAATGTGCAGCAAATAGACGAGATGCAGCACTATGATAGGTGAACGAGTCAGCTTAGAGAATTAGTTGAGGCAATATCTTCAACTGATCTCATGCCGATATCAAAAGTCAAAGTGATTGACTTCTATTGTAAATGTACTATCTCTCTCACTTTCTCTGCTGAACTTTGAAGAACATAAAAAAAGAATTGATCAAGGGTTTCCCCACATTGCGATTTGTCCCTGGCTAGCGCCACATCTTGTGTCCTCTTGTCTTGGCTTGTCTTCTGCGATTTATATTTATGTTCTATCTATAGTTTATTTTATGCTGATATGATTGCTAATGTGGAAAAGAAATTGAAATAAATTTCTCTAGCATAGAACATACCTAAAATTCACAATTACATTTTTTGGAAATAAATATAACATAAACTAACTTACATATTAATTAACTAACCATTTATTTATATAATTATAATTAAGAAATAGACCTATTAATAACTAATTGTTTCATACTCTTGATTATTAAATACAAACTTTACCTTTATTTAAACTTTAGTAATAAATATAAAAAACAAACAAAAACATTTATTATTATTATTTTCTTGTCCCATTCCCTCAGTCAGTCAAATTTAACCCTTTTTTAGTCAAATTATGCAGTCCAATGTAGCCGTTTCCTAGTCAAATTTAGCGGTTGGAAGATCTACTCTCCCTATTTAACATACAATCATGATCAGATTCTTCAACTTGTCCCGATGATGAACCACACTTGTTCGTTCGAAACGCGTCGACAAAAGTATTATAATGTGATCATTTTGATTGTTTAGTAATTCTAGTTTAATTGTTATTGTTTATTGTTTATTTTATTTTTAAATTAAAAACATTTGTCATAAAAAGATATTAATATAATTATTAAAATATTTAAACAATTTCAAAACTATAATAATGATGAATATTAATGTTCACTAAGATCTATATGGTCTACCACACCTAAAGAAGATAACAAAATAATTGGAATTCTTTAACATTTTATTTTTACCCTTAAAAAGTAGTGAGAGAAGCGTTCCCAAATCACCAAAGTTTTGCTAACTTAAAAGGTTAAGAAGGTTGGTATTGTGAAAAGTATTCTGAATATTAGATCAAATATGATTATAAGATGGACAATCTAAGATAAATTGCTTCTCAACCTCAACCCTCTTAAGATCACACAGGTCACAAACTCTTTCATTGCATGGCATTTTGGGAATCAACCAATGCTCAGTTTCACTATGAAGCTCATAAGAATTAGTTCTTATCTTGGAAATGTTCATTTTCTTCTTGACACAGTTGAAGATAGAAATATAAATTTGGTTTTTGATATTAGGGTTGATCACCTCTTCATGATATCTTAGTTCCTTTTCCCCTCTAACTCTTTGTCGCCTCGCAATTTCATCCTTAACTTTGGAAGTAATAATTTGGATTCTACAAGATGATCTCCTCCTTTAGTCCCCCATGGTCCAACCAAGACTTTTGTTTGTAACAGATGGCAAGTCAGTGGATAACACGCGACATAACGTAACATGTGATATGTGACACATGACATGATTGGTTCATGTTGAATGACATAGCAGGTGACTCAGAAATTGTGGGTTTGTACAAGGTCAAGCTAGTGTGACTTAGTGAAGTACAACATGGTGGTGGTGAGGTGGCATATGTTATTTAGTCCCCGTTAGCATGAAGCACCAAACCTCAGGATCTGTGCCAGGACCCTGCCTGGAAAAAAAATTGCATGTTGACGATTTGTGTATTCAAAATTGGAAGCATGAGAGAAAGGTGGGGCCGTATTGACCCAATTCTTGTTAGACCACCAGGAACCAAAGCATTGGGAAGACAAAAATGTGTTAATGCATAGTGCAGTGTGGTAGCCCACAAGCCGATAAATGAAGAAATTGTCATTAGAAGCAACGAGCGGAAAGGGAAGTGTTAATTTTTTTTTAAAGTTTGTTGAGGTATAAAGTATTGGATCAGGATTGCCTAAAGGTAAAGTGCAACACATGGAATAGTTTGGTGATCCACTATCAGATGCAAACTAACACCTTTTTTCTAGCATTATCATTCATCACCTTTACTCACATGCATGAGGAAACAAGGTAAGCACCAAGTGCATTAAATTTTGGAGTTTGATTGTTTTTCGTTATAAGGCAATTTGACTGAATTGCACAAGTTGTTTGCTTAACACCCATTGACCTAAGATTTTCGTTCTGACCCCTAGTCACATGGTTCAAGGTGGTTAGAACTCAAGTGTTGAGCCTTGAAATTTGGTGTTTTGGGGCATATAAATCAGGTAAGGGAGGAAAAATAAAAATGTATGAATGGGACAAATAAGTGTGATCTAAGGATATAAAACTGAAGATAAATGACGTGACAAAGGTATGACCCCATGCAAAACACCGTGTGAGAATGTTGTGGACACAAGAAAAGCTCTAGTTTGAAAATAACGAGGAGAGAGGGTTGTACTTTAGAAAACTGAAAAAGTTGTGAGCCAATCACCACAAATTTGAGACAAAGTTGTAGGGGAGTGTTGTGCAAAGGCTAAAAGTGCAGATTCGTTGAGATCTGAAGTTGTTGTGTTAAATAAAATTGTAGATCTAAAGTGTTGTAACTTTATTTGAAATGTTATCTTAGAAAAGAACCGGTGTCCATAAGCATATTTGTGAGGGAGCCATTGTGATTCAGTGTAAATTCAATTGAACCAGAGAAACAAAGGAAGAGAGGTTGTTGTGAAAAAAAGGTTTAGAGAAGTCAAGTAGATTTGATATTAAAGTTTGCTTTATGTGTGATATTTTTATCGAAGTGTCATGGATCTAAGTTTAAAAATGAACGAAAGAGGGATCTGAGTTGTTAAAGCAAGTTGGTGCTTGTAGATCAAGAAGATTAGTGTCTACAACAGGTTGGTGCATGCAAATAAGTGGGGGTGTTGGTGCCTCAAACAAGTGGTTTCTTGCAAAGAAAAGGGGGTTGGTTCCTCCTATAGGTTGGTGCCTACAAAATATGATGTAAAACAAAGTTGGTGCTTGCACTTACATTAAAATGAAAAAAAATTGTGGTTTTATCCCATTTGGGTTTCCTATTGGTTTTTGGTAGCATTGGGCAGGTGTTCTAGTCTCTATTTGTGTCAGAGAGGCTAAGGGACACAAGATCTCCAAAACCCAAAAAAGGGATAAAAGACTTAGATACCACTCAATTAAGTTAATTGATCAATCATTAAAAAATGCCTAACTTAGGAAAATTGATTAATTAACAACAGTTAATTGAGAAAGATCAAGAAAGCTCTAGATACTCACATGGATCGAATCTAAGATGATCTTATCCATTGATAATGATTTAATAATGGTTGTTGGTGCTCCAACAAGAGATTATAAGAGAAAATAGATGGGATGAAGATAGACAACATCGAACAAGAGGAAGAGCGAGTATCCTTGGCAAATCGAGTTATCCAGTAAGCAACAGGAGGATTCTGGAGCATTTCTAGTCAGTTTCAATGTCAGAAAGGGGAGCCACATTATTCCTTAGTTGATCAAGGGGATAAAAAATATGCTCAAAATGAAAGTTCTCAAAATCTCCCAAACCTAATGAAAAATCAAAGATCTTGTCATTTTGATTCCAACGACACTTGAATCACCTAAATCCAACATCGTATGAGGAAGTTATCACATTCTGAAGTTTTTGGCCAACAATAAAAATGTCAACTCGCAAGGTTGACTGGGAAGTGTATACATGCCATGTGGCAATCCGTACGATGACATCATGTCAATGTCATAAGTTGACAAGGTGTACGGGCCAGGAAAGTGGCTCGTTGATGAGTTGACGAGTGGCATTCAAAGATTGGACAATGGAAAATGAATAAGATTTGGACAATTTGTCTAATGGTTGGGTGACATGTGGTGCCACATGGTACCCTGGATTGGATCAAACATTGTTAGGGCCAACTGACAGCCTCTGTGTGAATCAAACTCGAGACCTTAAGTTAACGAAACTAACTCCTGACCAAATGGGCTACAAAGGTGCTTGTTAAATTTTATGGGGGAATTAATATTTAAATTTTATTATTGATGGAGTCGACATATAAAGTGGAAGGTAGGTGGGTCGAACCCCTTACTGACCCAACCACAATGGCTTAACGGTCACGCTATGGGCACGTGGGTGGGTGCGTGGTTTGTTAAACCACCATCATTCCCTCCCATTTAACATGAGTTATCAGTGGGTGGCACCAAATGGGCGAGGTTGGTCACACGACCCCCGCCACGATATAAAACAAATAACTATTAAACTCGTAGGAAGGGAGGATCATACCCATGGCTCACAGAACCACAATCTAAGTGCCCACCAATTGGGTTGTCACAATTTAGTTGCCCAGTTTACAGAGTTCAGAGTTTTTCATAACAATTAACAGACATATTTGGTAAAATAGGCCTAAATTGGTCATTTTGTAGCCTTTTTGAGCCCAAGAAGACCTTACACAAGGATTTTTCGACATTCTAGATGCAATGGAAGTATTATTTTTTCAATTTTAGCATTGTATGTTGATTTAATTTCACATTTAATCATAGAATATAGAGGGACATCATTGGAAGCTGGACTCAGAGACATAGCTCAGAAGGGGTGAACTTTGTCATCAAATTGTTGTGTTGTGATGCTGCTTATTGTCCATGTTTAATTGTTAAAATATGAAAAAATTTACTTAGTTTGTGTTCTTTTTCCATCCCGATCCATTGACCATAAGACATAAATAAGTTTGCAAAACTTTACATGAAACTTTCACTTTTAATTTCATATTAGTGTGGTATCAGAGCTTGTTTTTTGTGAAGGTTTGACAGATTTTGCAAGTGTTTTTCTTCTTGAATGATTACAAGGTCTAATTGAGAAGGGGAGAAGGAGTACTTTAAGAACCAAACCTTCCAATTGGCTCAGTGAGGCCACAAATTCCACAAGTCATGGCACATGAAGAAGGACAAGAATTGATGTCTGGGGATGAGATAGATTTTAGAAAGGCTTTCTATGATATTCCTGAGATGGTGAAAGTGTTGTATAATGAGAGGAAACCAAGGTTGCAAGGAGAAAGTCATAATCAACCAAAAGGTAATGGTGGTTATGGGAGCAAGCATCGACCTCCACCTCCTCCTTCACCTCCATCTTCACCTCCTTCTTCACCTCCTTCATCTCATAGACCTACTCCTCCTCCATCTCCAAAAGGATATGCTAAGTCTCCTTTGATTAAAATTGATGTCAAGTTTGAATTTCCTATGTACAATGGGGAGGTAAATGCTGAAAAGTTGGATAATTGGGTTCATCAAATTGAAGTCTATTGCAGGATTCAAACAAATGATGATGATATCACAAATATCCAACTTGTTTCTCTTTGTTTCGAAGGTGCAGTACTCATCTGGTGGGAGGCCAGAACTCAAGAAGATTTGAAAAAAAGTGGTAAAATTATCTCTTCTTGGAATGATTTTATAGTTGCATTAAGAAGGCAATTTTAGCCATTAGCTTACATGAAAAAAGCAATTATGGATTGACAAAAATTTAGATAAGCTAAAGGTCAGAGTGTCCAAAGTTACACACAAGAATTTAGAAGAAGAGCTTTAATCTTGGGTGTTGATTTGTCTTCACAAGATACTCTCCTTAAATATATACGTGGATTACATAGTTATTTGAGACATACTATACCTATGTTTAATCCAACCAATATAGATGAAGTATATGTTCAGGAAACTCATTTAGAATCGAGAGGCAAGAATGTTCCTCAAGATATTAGCAATAAACCTTCTAAATTTGGAGACAAAGGAAAGGGGGAGTTTAAAGGCAAAGGAAAAAATAATGCTACTGTCAAGAAAGAGGGAAAGAAACTTACCTGTAAACATTGTTCAAAATATGGTCATGATGAAGACCATTGTTGGGAATCACATCCAGAATTGAGACCAAAGAAGTTCAATAACAAGGGGAAACAAAAGACTGTTGCCACAACTCAACAAGATCTAGGATCTGATTCAAGTGATGAAACCAAAATCACAACCATGGGAATGAAGGTTATAGATTCTAATGCAAGTACTAGTTCTTCTAGTAATCCTATCGAATCTCAAAAGGATAAAGAAAGAAGTGAGATTTTCCATATCAGGGTCTTTACAAAACATACAAAAGTTGATACATTTTTTTATAGTGGACCCCAAGTCAATCTTATTGTTGAAGCAATTGTCAAGAAACTTAAATTAGAAACTACACCTCATGCCAAACCTTACCCTTTGGGTTGGGTATGTGATGATGCAAAATTACAAGTGAAAGTTAATGTAAACTAAAATTTTCCATCAATGCTAATTTTGTATATGAGATAGAGCTTGAGGTTGTGCCACTTGATATTTGCGGGATTATTTTAGGAAGTCCATACTTGTATGACTAAAAATCCATATTCTATCATCATAAGAACAAATATCATCATTTTAAAGATGAAATTGAGTATATTGTGAGAACACATCGCAAGAAGATGAACTTATCTCGTCAGTGCTGGTCAAATGGAAAGGCTTGTAAATGGTAGTATGAATTTTGTGTTGTTGATGATTAAAGCTAAACATACTGCTAAATCTGAAGCTTTCACAGGGTGTAATTCTAAACTCAAGCATGAATTGGTTGAATTTGTTAACACTTATGACAAAATATTTCAAGAACCTAAAGGGTTACCTCCAAAAAGAGGAATCCAACAAGAGATTCACTTGCAACAAGATGCACTGCTTCCAAATAATTGCATGTATAGAATGTCAATTTTGGAGGATGAAAATATCAAGAAGCAAATTCAAGGGCTTCCCAACAAAGGAATCATCAGACCTAACACATCTCCTTATGGGTCTCCTATTGTCTTGATTCCAAAGAAAGTTGGTACGTGGCACACATATGTGGATTTCCAAGCTTTGAACAAGATCACATTAAAGAATTGTTATCCTCTTCCTCGCATTGATGATTTGCTAGATCAGTTATAGGAATTTATTTATTTTACTAAGTTAGATTTGAGAAGTGGTTATCATTATATAAGGATTATTGAAGATGATATTTGGAAAACTGCTTTCAAGACAAAACAAGGTTTGTTTGAATGGTTAGTTATGTTGTTTGGGATTTACAATGCACTTGCCACATTCATGAGAGTTATGAATGATGTATTGTGACCATTCCTTAATGATTTTGTCATAGTCTACTTAGATGATATTCTTATTTTCAATAAGACTTGTGAAGAGCATGTCGAGCATGTGAAACAAGGTTTAGATGTCTTGAAAAAGGAGAAGTTGTATTTGAAGATGTCTAAATGTGAATTTGGGAAAACCTCTTTGGTTTATTTCGGTCATATTGTAGGAGGGGGTGAATTGAAGACCAATCCCTAAAAAATTGATGTTATTGTGAATTGGCCTAAACTCAACAATGTAACATAACTTAGGAGTTTTTTTAGAGTAGCCCAATATTGGAGAACATTTATCGCTAAATTCTCACTCATTTCAACACCATTACATGTTTTAACAAGTGTGAAATAGGTCTTTTAGTGGGGAGGAAAGAAGAAGAAGAAAGCCTTTGACGCTTTGAAAGAGAAAATTAGTACACTGACCCATTCTAGCACTTCCAAATCTTAAGCATCCATTTGAAATTCAAACCAATGTAAGCAAATATGTTATGGGAGCAATTTTGATGCAAGATGGTAGGCCAATATGTTATCATTTTGAAACCTTTACCAATGTAGCAATTAATTATTGAAATTATGATAAAGAGATGTATGCTTTGGTACAAAGCGTGAAGAAAAGGAAGCATTATTTGATAGGTAAAGAAACGATTATTCATACTGACCATCAACTTTTGCAATATTTACAATCACAAACCAAACTACAAGAAGCTAGACGTTTCAGGTGGATGGGATTCCTACAACAATTTCATTTGGTAATCAAGTATAATAAAGGTATATACAACAAAGTTGTAGATATGTTATAAAGGCCTATTGTTAATGCATATGTTATTATTAATCATAACTCAATCATGCATGAAATTTATATTGAACAGTATGCTCAAGATGAATATTTTAAAGATGTTTATGTAACTTTTAGTCAAGGCAATCATGTTGAGGAGTTGGATTATCATGCTCATAATAAATTGTTGTATCATCTTGGAAAGTTATGTGTTCCACAGGGTGAAATATTCAATGTCATAAGGGAATCCCACACTTCTCTTATTTCTAGCCACTTTAGTGTAGGAAAAATAATTGCTCAAATTCAAAAGTATTGTTATTGGCCTCACATGAATGAAACGATTTCAATATATGTGAAAGGATGTTCTATGTGTGCTACTGGAAAGCCAAGCAATAGGAAATTGGATTTGTATACTCCACTTCCTATCGCTTCTCGTCCTTAGGAAAGTATTTCTTTGGATTTTGTTGGGGGACTGACGATGACTAGGAAAGGTCATGATTATATTTATATTGTAGTGGATTGTTTCAACAAAATATGTGTGTTGATGCCATGTAAGAAACATGTTATAGTTGAACAGACCTTAAAGATGTTCTTCCAAAATGTATGGGTTCACTTTGGGTTACCCACTTCTATTATTTTTTATCGAGACTCTCGATTTATCAGGAAGTTTTGGTAAATTTTGTGGGAACTCATGGACACAAAGTTAAAGAAGAGAACAACATTTCATCCACAAATTGACAATCAGAGAAAAGTAGTGAACAAAAGAGTAGTACATCTCCTTAGAGGATATTGTGGTAAGCATCCTAAACTTTGGGATGAGCATTTGCATTACATCCAACATGCCTACAACCGTGTCAAGCATTCATCTACACAGTTATCTCCATTTGAAGTTTGTTTGGGTTATTTGCCAAGTCTACTTTGGATTTCATCTTTGGTAAAGATATTGCAGTAGATGGACACATTGATATGGACAAAGCCAAACATTTCATTAAACATATTCAACTAGTGCATCAAAGGTTACAAGTACAACTAGAGAAAAGAAAAGCCAAGTTCAAAGCACTACATGATCAGCATTGGGTTCATCATTATTTCCAAGTGGGAGATCAAGTTTGGTTGTACATCAGCAAGGAAAGACCACAAGGTGAAGGTAAAAATCTCAAGATAATTAGATATGGTCCTTTCAAAATCTTGGAGAATATTGGTAACAACAATTTCGGATTAGAGTAGCCACCTTACATGCAAATTTATTCTGTTGTCAATATGCAAAACTTGACACTGTATGAGCCTCCTATGGTTGATGATCAAGAAGAGAATGTTCAAATTCCATCTATAGAATATTTTTCTCCTGAATATTAAATGAGTTGCAAGAAGACTTAATTCTTGATAGGAGGATAAGGAATTCACGCAGAGACAATGTGGATTATTTTCAAGTGGGGATCAAAGGTACCAATCTAAGTAAAGCAAGGTGGATAGAGATCAATAAAGTGAGGGAGTTGGAACCTCACTTACTTGCTAAGTTAAAGCAAACTTTTAGTGATCCAAAAGCTTCTAGTAGGGAGGAATGCTCAAGGGGATCAAAAATATACTTTAAAATGAAAGTTCTCAAGATATCTCGAAACTAATGCCAAAACATAGATCTCATCATTCTAATCCAAAGACCCTTGAATCGCCTCAATCTGACATCGTATGAGGAAGTTATCACATTATATGTTTTTTGAAAATAGTAAAAAAAATAAACTTGTAGGGTTGATTGGGAAACGTACAGTTTCCACGTGGTAGTCTATATGATGACATCATAATATGACTGGGTGTACTGATTGGAATCTGGATTAGGGGTGAAAATGTTTTCAAAAATAAAAGTGCTCCGAATCGCTCAAAACCTGAAAGAGTGCGTCCGTCTCAGTGATACGATCCCAACACAACTCATTTCACTCAAAACGGAGTTCATATGAGAAAGTTAAAGCCTATTGTCCGTTTTGTCAAATATGCAAAATTTTGTGACTCGGATGCTGACTAGGCATCCGTACATCCCAGTCAGGAAAAAGAATATTGTAGGGAATATTCCTAGAATATTTTCATACGTGGTTCAATGAGATTGTGACATTTGTCAGGACGTGATTGGTCATTGGCAGTTTTGGTGGATCAATGAGAGGCTAACACGTGGCAAACCCAGATGCTGCCACGTGCCCTCTCAAAGGTCACGCAAAAGTTTATTGGCGGGCCAGGGAGTCAAACCTGTGACCTCACCCACACAAGTGTTATGCCTTACCACTATGTTGCACCACAAGTCTTAACCACTAAAGGCTTGAAATTATATTTAAATGTTAACTGCCGTCGAATTGGGAGGTAACCATAACATTAAGCCTCGGCATGTGACCAACATTGCTTAACAGCTAGCATTTTATGCTAACCGCATGGATTAACCTGAGATTAGTGGTAATTAATCCTTGCTTATCATTAATTATGTGTGGGTTTAACTTGGCGGATCTTTTGGCAGGACCGCTAAATCTAGAACTAACTCCACATATGGCATTTCTCCAGATTTGGTTGAGTTTTCTTAGGGAAAACTGAAGAGACCATAACTTCTTCACATTTCGATCAATTTTGGCTCAAAAAGAGTCATTCCTAGATGATTTGGATGCTTTTAACACAATGAAACAGCTTTCATAGGTAGAAAGGCACTTTTGTACGTGATTTTTCTACGCTGAGATTTAAGGAAGCCTAGGGCCACCATGAGAGGAGGTCAAGACTAGATCAACTGAAGTCTAATTGCAGAGCTTGGGGTGTCATTTTTGGGGTTTTCTGGTCTTCTAAATCCAATGGAGTAGGTTGAAAATCTGTTGGATCACTGTAGGTGCATGTAATCAGAGAATTGACCATTAATCCAAAGAGGGCCTAGCCATTGCAACAGGTCCAAGGAGATGTAGCCCAGGAGAGGTGAACTCCTTTATCAACTTTGTATTATGATTTTAATGTGTTTTACTTATCTGCATTTTACTTGTTGTATATGTGCTTTAAATAGCTAATTAACCTCACATATTGCTCTTAAAATACACTCAATACTTGACACATAATCCTTCACATTTTGGTTAATTTTAGACGATCCTAAACACATATTTTTAATAATGAAGAAGGGAGCTCGCATAACATTAACAAGTTTTCCCAACATTCAGATCAAGTTGGTATTAGAGCACTATTAGCTCATTTCAACCCTAAAATGTTTTGCAAAGGTTAGCTAGAAAATTAGCTATTGGTTTTATATTTGTGCAAGGAAAATTTAACTGTGTGCGAGTTTATGTGATGGCAGCTTCAACAAGTGATGTTGCTAATCCATCTTCCTTAGCAAGACTCTTTGATGAAGAGATGTTGCAAGAGCTTATCATCATGAGAGATAGGGTGCAAGAGATGTATGAAGATAGGAAGGAGAATAATATACTTCAAGAGCAGTTAATGGACATGAAGGAGAAGAATCAAGAGCTTCTTGAAAGGATGCATGAGATAGAGATCCAACTCCATGATGCCAAGGAAACCCTAGCCAAGTATGTGCATGAAAATGAGGTATGAAATTCAATTTTATCTTCCATTTCCTCTCAAAATGAATGTTTTGGTGCTTTTGAAAGACACACGAGAGGAATAGGATCCAAATTATTGATGAAGATGTGCTATGAAAGTAAAGGGTTAGGCAAACATGCACAAGGTATAGTTGAGCCAATTGTTGTTGAGGAAAGGCCTAGGTATTTGGGTCTTGGTTATGGACAACATGATGGAGAATTCTCCAAAGCCAAGGAGGCACATGAAGGTGTTCCAAGAAGGACTTTCATTACATGTTCATTACCTCAAGCTTGTAAAGCTTGTGTTCATGAGGAATGCAAAAGTTTTATACCCACTTTGCAAGAAGATGTTCATAAGCATGCAACTAGTGGAAATGGAAAACAAGAGGATGTTGAAATCTCTAAGGTCATTGGAACCATTATTGATATTCCGAAGAGAGCCGCTACCTTATAAAATTCATCTCTTCAAGAAGGCGACATAGGTAAATGTGCAAGGTATAAATATGTCTTTAATCAAGTTTCTTTTGATTATGATAAACATGGTAAATCTTCACATAAGATTTGGAGAAAATTTACATGTTCCTTTTGTGGTTTCAATAACCATACTGTCTTGAGGTGTTGGAAGAGGATAGCCATACATAGGAAACTTTTAAAACAAAAGAGACAGAAAGCCAAAGGTCCATTGGATAATGGAAACCATGTTGAAAAGAAGATGCAATTATTTTGCACTCATTGCCATAAGCAAGGTCATATTGTAGACAAGTGTTGGACTTTGCATCCAACAAGTCATCCACGACATATGAAGAAGGTGGAGAGAGATTTTGGCAAGAATGGAAAATAGGATTCCATAATTGATGTGGGTCAGGATGATACACATGATGAAGTGCAGCTGAAAGAAGCGCCATTGAAATGGTTTGGAAAGAGATGGTTAGATTTCTTAACCAATTAAGGCCTCGCATTTCTTTTGATAATTGATGCAAATTTTTTCTCACTGATGCATTTCCTCATTATTTGGATGCATTTCTTTTCTCCTGAAAGTATGATGCATATTGCATGAAGCAAGATGTTGGAAAAGTAGAGTTATGTTGACTCACTTAGATGCAGCAAAGATGGAAATTTTCAACTACAAATTTGCATGCATGTTGCATTCTTGAACTTGCATGTTTGTGCCAGGAAGGTGTTCGAAAGTGGAGTATGTTGACTCACTTTATTGCAGCGAATTTGGTCATTTCATCTCTTTAATTACTCGTACATACCATGGGATTCTTGTACTTGTGAGAGAGTTGAGAATTGTTATACATGCGTGAGAGTTTGTGTGTGTGAACAATGGAATTTTTAATAGTTTCGTTGTGCTTGAACATGCATGAGTTATTGACTTGTGTTCGTCGATTGCTTTGTTAACATGTATGTTGTCAACTTGAGAATGTTGATCATTTTCACATGCATGAGTGTCAGATTGTGTGGTCGATTGATTGTTACATGTATGTTATATCAATTTGGAAGAGTTGATTTTGTCTCCAAAGATGAAAGGGAGATGTGACGAATTGTTTCATGAGAATGTGGAATTCTTGTTGTAGATCGTCAAGTTGTTGTACATGCTTTTGCTTGACTTGAAAGCCAGTTGTTTGAAGAAGCATGTTTTGTCGACTTGTGTTTAGTAAACCATCGACTAAACACCAAGATGTAAGAGTACATGGCGATGTTCACATGATGTGAAATTTGTTGCTTTGAAGAAGCAAAAGGAAGAAGTTGTCAAGTTATATTCTTGCATGATTGTTTTTCAAGGTTAATGGTGTTTCTGGTGACAAGATGTCATAGGATTTTGGAAGGTCTAGGCTTGAGCAAGAGGCTCATGATTAGCCTTCATTCTCAAATCATGACATGAGTAGCATGTTTATACTGGAGGATGATGGAATCAAGAAGCAAAAGTGGACAAAAATGCAAAAAAAACTACAACCCTTGTAAAATATCAAATTATCTACAATGCAATTTGATGTGTTGATGCCAAGAAGTGAAACAAATGGCGAATGCATTCTTCCAGATGTGGAATTTGGAACTGTGGAGGTAAAAGAATGTTCATTTCTTTTCTTGTTATTATTGATATTAGAACTCATTGTTGTAGTTCACTCAGATGGGCTTAACTTGAAAAAGTGGTTTCCAAGGAGAAGCTTGCATCAAATTCATGTGATGCAAAGAAGAAACATGATTCTAAGTGGGAAGGCCATCAGTCAACTTTCCAAGCACCGAGGGATCACTTTCATACAACAGGGTGTTTAATCAACAAGTAGCCAACAAGTGTTGGATTGGGTCAGCAAAAAAAGAAGAACATCGGTTTAAGTGCCAAGAAATTTGCAAGGCAACGCATGTCAGTGAACCCAAGTGGTTGTCATGGAGATTTTTCCAAGTAGAATCAATTGATAGATTCAGCTTCAATGGCTAGGCCATCTTTGGATTAATGTTCAATTATATTATTACATGCACCTACAATGCTCCAATGGCTTTGCAATCTACTCCATTGGATTTAGAAGACCCAAAATCCCCAAAAATGACTCTCCAAGCTCTGAAATTGCACTTCAGCTGATCTAGGCTTGACCTCCTCTCCTGGTGGCCCTAAGCTTCCTTAAACTTCAACGTAGCAAAATCACATACAAAAGTGCCTTTCTGCCTCTGCAAACTGTTCCATTATGTTCAAAGCATCCAAATCATATAGGAATGACTCTTTCTGAGCCAAAATTGGTTGAAATGTGAAGAAATTATGGTCTCTTCAGTTTTCCCTAGGAAAACTCCACCAAATCTGGAGAAACTCCAGTTAGCTCTACCAAATGTGGAGTTAGTTCCAGATTTAATGGTCCCACCAAAAGATCTGCCAAGTTAAATCTACACTTAGTTAATGATAAGTAAGGATTAATTACCACTAATATCCCATTAATCTACGCAATTAGCATAAAATGCTAGCAATTAAGCAATGTTGGTCACATGCAGTGGTTAATGTTACGGTTACCTCCCAGTACGTCGATGGTTAACATTTAAATATAATTTAAATCCTTTAGTGGTTAAGACTTGTGGTGTGGCATAGTGGTAAGGCATAACGCTTGTGTGGGCGAGGTCACAGGTTCGACTCCCCAGCTTGCCAATGAACTTTTGCATTACCTTTGAGAGGGCACGTGGCAGCCTCTGGGCTTGCCAGGTGTCATCCTCTCATTGGTCCACCAAAACTTCCAATCACCAATCACGTGCTAACAAATGTCACAATCTCATTGAGACACATGTGGGAATATTCTAATAATATTCCAAGAACATTCCCTAGAATATTCTTTTTGTTGACTGGGCTGTACGGATGCCTAGTCAACATCCTAGTCACAAAATTTTGCCTATTTGACAAAACAGACAGTAGACTCTAACTTTATGATGTGAAATCCATTTTGAGTGAGACAAGTTTCTTTGGGATCGTATCACCTAGAAGGACACGGTAATTTAAGTTTTGAGCGATTCAGAGCACTTTGATTTTTAGCAAATTTTTGCCCCTAATCCAGATTCCGATCATGTACAAACCAGACAAGTGGCATGTTGATGCGTTGGCAAGTGACATTCAGAGATTGGACAGAAACGAGAAAATAAGGTTTGGAAAATTGGTCCAATGGTTGGGTGACAGGTGGCCCAATCACGTGGCGCTACGTGGCACCCTAAATTGGATCAAAATTTGTTGGGGCCGAGTGAAAGATTCCGTGAAAATCAAACACCAAACCCCTTGTTAATGAAACCACCGCCCAGCCAAACAGGATGCAAAGGTGCTTGTTAAAGTTTATGGGAAAAATAATATTTAGTTTTTATTGGTGAAGTCAGCATATAAAGTGGTGGGACGATGGGTGGAACCCCCGACCAGCCCGACCACAATGGCTTAACGATCGCACTATGTCCATAGAGGTGGGCACGTGGTTTGTTAAGCCACCACTGTGCCCTCCCATTTTACATGAGTTGTCGATGGGTGGCACCAAAAGGGTGGGGTCAGTTACACAACCCCTGTCATGATATATAATAAACAACAATAAAGGAACCATAATCTAAGCCCCCACCAATTGGCTTGTCACAATTTGGTTGCCCAGTTTGTAGAGCAGGGAGTTTTACAAAACAGTTAATAAGCAGATTCGGTAAAATAGGCCTAACTTGGTCATTTTTGAACCATTTTGAGCCAAGAAGAGCCTATAGAGGGGATTTTTGGCATTCTCGATGTAATGGAAGTATTATTTTTACAATTTAAGCATTGTATGTTGATTTAATTTCACATTTGAGCATATAATATAAAGGGCCACCATTAGAATTTGGACCTGAAGACATAGCCTAGGAGGGGTGAACTCCGTCATCAAATTGTTGTGTTGTGACGTTTCTTATTGTCTATTTTTAACTGTTAAAATCTACAAAATTCACTTAGTTTGTGTTCTTTTGAAATCATGATCCTTTGCCCATTAGACATAAACTAGCTTGTAAAACTTTAGATGAAACCTTCACTTTTAATTTCAGATCATCAGTGAGGTTGCATAGAGGCTTCAAAGGGCCATTTTGATTCAACCATAGAGGAGGTTGATTCAACTATTGGTGGCCAAGATTTTCATCAAAAGGCCAATTGAATCATTTCCAGAGGGAGACTCAAGCAAATAAATAGATTCCAGGCAGTGCGAGTAAGAACTGCGCAAGGGCTGCACAAAGTCTACGCATGGGCATTTCATGTAGCCCAAATTGAGCCAGTTTCTGGAGTCGAATTAGTTGTGGAATGAGACAATTTGTCTCACAAATATTTTGGCCAGATTATCTCTGTATGATAGCCAACGAGGCATACATAATATTGGACTCAGATTTGTATTGCTACATAATAAAATATACCCTCATCTGCTGCACCAGTTTTCCCTTTAGGGTTTTTCTAGGGACTATTGTCAAAAAATATTGTGTCAATTTTATTGTGTGTGTGCATCTATTTTCTCAATTCCAACATTTTATTTATCTTTCACATAATTTATTTATGAAGAATTATAGTGTGATTTATTCGGTATCAATAAGAAAACTAATAAACTCCTAACCAATTAGAAGAGTAAATTCCAGTTTATTGCAATTTAAGGAAATTTCACATGGGATCAGAGTGATTTTGAATAGATTAAAAGCTCAGAGATGAGAGGGGAAAATTTTGTAGTTTTAGATTGAGAAGAGAAATTTTATAAATATCTGCGCAGGCCATCTAGGGGTGAGAATTGCAGATGCAATTGGGTTGAATTTTCAGTTGTAGGAGCAGGAAAAATCAATCAGCCTCAAAAGAAGAGTTTACACGTAGTGGATTTTCCGGATAGAGGGTTCAAGTGAGAAAATTAGTTATTTTGTTGAGTAGATTGTTATGAATATAAATTATATTCATAACAATTTGACCCCATAGCCAAGGTAATGATCAAAGAGGAATCAATTTCCTAATGCTACCACCTTGGACCCTACCCAAACCTACAACTCTGAAGTTATCGTGCTCATACTCCATCTGG
Source organism: Pinus taeda (assembly GCA_000404065.3). Classification (NCBI taxonomy): domain Eukaryota; kingdom Viridiplantae; phylum Streptophyta; class Pinopsida; order Pinales; family Pinaceae; genus Pinus; species Pinus taeda. Next base: position 73,696 of record APFE031381921.1, on the reverse strand, counting down.
AGGTATAGTTGTCAGCAATGCAAACTCCTCTAACCTGGAGGTCAAATAATTTATCTTTGTCGAATCTGCAGTTTGTTTCTCCCCCTTATTTTCATTACTTTTCCTAGGACATTGGGTGTGGTGGTGACCAAACTCACTACACCTAAAGCATTTGATCTTTGACATATCCTTCTTCTTCTTCTTGTTTCCCTTTGAACTATGTCCCTCATTGGGACCCTTCTTAGATTTCCCTTTACTCACAAGATCTATGTTCTCCTCTCCCTCCTTCTCAGCCTTCAATCCTTTGCTACTACTATTGATATTGCCTTCAACAAGGCCGAGCCTCAATGGCTCTTACATAAAGTCACTTCATAGACATTCCCAATCTAGTAGTTGATCTTGTCCAGCGATCCCCTGAATAAAGGTCCTTAATTCTTTAGAAAATCCATTTATAGCAACCTACACAGCTCTTTGTCAATAGGATTCTCACTTAAAAACATTAGCTCATCACAAGCATTCTGGATTCTAGTGAGATAGGTAGTCATGCCTTCACCCTTCTAAATCTTTGTGGTCCTCAACTTCTCCTTGAGAACCATTTTACGAATCTCTTATGGATCTTGGTATAGTTTTACAATGACGTACCACATATCCTTTGTTGTTTCCTTTTTTGTAATGTGTGGAACTATATGATCTCAGACCCCATCCCCTACCATCCTCTTTGTCTTATCCATCTATTTCTTGAAGGTAGCCAACTATTGTGGATCTATGTAATGCCCCACCCCACATTTACCCTCTTTTACATGATTTCCAATGTAAACATGAGTTGAGTGCTACTATGACATGATTCGACCTCCAAGTTCCAGTGATGGAAGTGGGGCCTATAAACCGACAACCTGCTGACATACTCTAAGGACAACAGATCACTCAGGGGCTTGGGAACCACCCTAGGTGATCAATCCCTGAGTTGGAACTCTTTTTCACTGACCTCACTCCACAGCCAAACCCTTGACACTTCATGCATGTGGTTATGAGGCTATAACCGTACCCACAAGCCTGTCTACCAGTTGTTATGACCCAATATCCCCTGTTCTATGCATGCGGTCATGAGATTTATGCCACTTTTTAGGAAAGCCCCCAGACCACTACCCAAAATTTCCTGTAACTTTCCATAATCATGATTGAGATGATAACAATGCCAACCATTCAAAACTTGAACAAGATCTTGACCTAGACATGCCACGTACATGATAAACATGTCATCAAACATATGATAAACATGAAATCTACAGGTCATGAATGCATATCTGATCATAAAATCTTGATTTTCATCTAATAATCACTAAGAAGGTTCAATGCCATATCAAGCTAGTTGCAACAACACTTCTTAGCCCATGCATTCATTAACCATTCAATAAACTATCAAAACATGAACAAGAGCCATAGCTAGAGAATATCATAAAACCATGCTTATAACCATAATAGAAACCATGAAAATTCAACCATATAATCCACATAATAACAAGTACATGTGCTCATTAATTACATTAAAATAATAGCTCATATTAACTTATGCAAAATCCAAGCAAGTTAGGGACTTCCATGTATCACTTGACCATATATTGAGTTAAACCAAATATTTCTTTCAGCTAATCACCCTTGTGCCATATTCCAAGTGTGAATGTGGGATATCATAGGATAAACCAATACGTAACCAACATGGACTCCAGAGGTTAAACTACCTCTGCACTCAAGCTACCATGATCTCACCTAAACTGGTCCCAAGATCACAAAACCAAACCAAGCTTGGATGCCTCATAATTCCTTCACCATACCTTGAGTAATTTTCTTGTCTCCACCCACCTGTTAAAGACTTCCTGGAGAACACCATCTACACCCCAAACCCTTGGGATTTTCTTGGGACCACCTCACCTGGTTCCAAAACCTTCCGGGAATCCAAAGATCAACAAGGAATGAAACCATCACACCATGGATATCTAGGAAATGGCAAGGCAAGGTTGTAACCTATGTCAAACCAGGAAAAACCCATGCCAATGATAGCAAATGAACCAAATAAACAAATGCATGTACCATGAATTCACATCCCAGCAAGGAAATCACACATTCAACCTGTTACCTACAAGAATTCCTGCTAAATTTGTTGATCCAAATTTCTCCTTGCTTTCCTTCGCTTTCCTTTGCTTGTCCTTTTCCTTCCTTTGCTTGCTTATTTTCCTTCGCTTGTCCTTTTCCTTCCTTTGCTTGCTTGCTTTCCTTTCTCCAAATCCAAGTGATTTCCAAAGTGTTTCGAGAATGATCTAAGTGTGCACAAGTGTAAAAGAACCAAAAGTTAAACTAAGAAGTTGTAGATTGTTTATCTAATGCCTTTTTATCATTGATGTCCCATTTTTCTTCATTTTCCTCTAATTTCCCTTGCATGCAAATTTGTGTCTCTTCACCTTCCTTTACTCGCATTTGCCTTTATTTTCATAATTAAAGGCCAATTATTGCCTTTTTTCCTTTGTCAATGCCTTTTCCAATTTTCCATAGCCATTATTGAACCACAAGTGATGCCAATTAAAGTGTTTTCCCAACATTAATCTTGGAATACATGTCCCATGACCTTGGTGTTAGCTTACCTTTATTACATGAAAATTTAACCTGGGGTTGTTACAATCTGTGGCTCTACCATGACATTTGTCACAAAATCCTTTAAACCATGCTCATTTAACAAAAACTACATTCTATCCTTATAGATGCCAAAATGTTAGGCTGTGTCAAGTATATCCTGATCTCTTAGACATGTTGTGGCCATCCTTGAGAAAACTCAAGAATTGAGAAATGTATTGAAATCTCCTCTCTTTCCTGTGGCCCTGCTTCTGATACTTGTACTTCCTTGAGAAATGCATAGATCTACTCCTACTTGCATCTGGATATCCTTTTCTGACACTTGCACTATTTGTTATACCTCCACTGGGCAACTCTCCCAACCTTCCTGAGGTCCTTCTCTGGAATCTAGTAGACGATCTACTACTCCCTAAGCTTGCACTAACTGATGGAAAAACTGTTAAGGCCTACTGCAACTAAAAATTACGGATCTCCTCCTTAAAACTATAAACTGAAAACACTGAGAAAATTGGAAATTCCTTCTTCAGTGTGCTTTTCTCTTCCACCCAACGTCGATCTGCTACTACAAACTAACCGTGCCCAATTGTTACGAATATAATTTATGAAACTAATATAAATAGAAATTATATTCAAAACACCCACAATTTCAATAGCATGAAGATCAGTGTCAGTAGGTGCAGTCAGATCTTAAGAGACATTACAGAGACTAGTTGCAGTGAGTTACTAGAGGGGCACAGAGACATATGAGCACAAACAGTTACTCAATAGACAATGCATAGACTAGTTTCATTCAGAGACTCAAGAGATAATGTAGAGCCTATATAGGGGCACCGTGGATTTGTACATTAGTTCTCAGTTGCAGTAGTTGCAAAAACAACAATAGGAGATTAAATGTAACACAAGCAGTGTTGGTAGCAATACAAGGAGGCACAATGGAGTGTCAGCAACAACTCAAATGAAAACTGGTTCAACTACAGGGTTAGCAGATGAATCGGAGTTTGCAAAATGTTGATGAATAGTGAGAGCTAGTTGTATCATAATTGTCAAACATCAACAGTGTGAGGTGGTCCAACTATAGGCTACATGATATTCATAAGATTGATGGGTATAGTAGTAGTATGGAGAAGACAAAACACCTTCCTTGTTAAGAGGGTGTGTTAGTTTTTGGTAGAATTAGATAGGTTTTCTAGTCTCAATTAATAGGTTTTATAGTCTCAATTTGTGTTGGAGACACTAAGGAACACAAGATCTTCAAAACCCAAAACAGGTTTCAAGAGAAAACACCTAGAGACCACCCAATTAAGTTAATTGATCAATAATTAAAAAATGCCTAAGTCTATCTTAGGAAAATTCATTAATTAACAACAATTGATCAAGAAATATTGAGAAAGCTCTATAGACTCACACAGATTGAGTCTATGATGATCATAGCATTGGTAATGATTTAATCATGGTCGTTGGTGCTCCAACGAGAGATTTTAAGATTAGATCGATGGGATGAATATAGATAACATCGGGCAAGAGGGAGAGCATGTATCATTGGCAGTTCAAGTTATCTAGTGCAGTGATTCAATAAGAAAGTGAGCTTGATCCAAAGAAATAGTGATTGTGGAAGTAGTAGAAGGATTTTGGAGCATTTCCAGTCAGCTTCAATGTCAGAAAGAGAGGTTTCATTATTCCTTAGTGAGGTTGCATAGGGGCTATGTAGAGGCTTTAGAGGGACAGTTTAATTCATCTCAAGAGGAGGTCGATTCAACTACAGGTGGCCAAGGTTGTTATAAGAAGTCCAAGAGAATCATTTCTAGAGGCAGAGTTAGGCAGAGAAACATATTCTAGGCATTTCTAGAAGTAGTGTGAGTAGGGCCTATGCAAGGATTGTGCAAAGGCTGTGTAGGTGCATTTCATGTAGCCCAGATTGAGTCAATTTATTGAGTTGGATGAGTTGTGTGGTGATACAATTTATCGCACAAATATTTTGGCCAATTTATCTCCAAAGGATAGCGAGTGAGGCATCAAGATTATTATTCTCAAAATTTTATTGTAGCATAGTAAAATAACCCTCATTTGCTGCACCAGTTTTTCCTTCGAAGTTTTTCCGAGGACTATTGTCCAAAAATTATTGTGTCAATTTTATTTTGTGTGTGCATCTATTTTCTTAGTTCTAGAATTTTATTTAGCTTATGCATAATTTATTTTTGAAGAATTGCAGTGTGATTTATTTGATATTAGTCAAAAAATTAATAAATTTCTAACCAGTTAGAAGAGTCAATTCCAGTTACTGCAAGTAAAGGAAATTTCACATTTCCACATAAACATCTTGTGTTCAATTATTTATGTGATTGGTGCATTATTTTGTGATTGAATGTGTTTGATGGGATAAATAATTGTTAAAAATTGTATAATACTAATTCAACTCCCCCAATATTATTCCGATTTACAATAATAATAAAAATGCCATGAAGATAGAGAATCGTTGATATAGTGGAAGAGGTGCATATCCATCGATATCCATCTAGATCAACCCCCCCTCCTAGTAAGAAATGGTCTCCATTGCATCAATTTCCCGCATCAAATGGGGAAACTTCTGCTAAATTTGACTCCTAGTGAACCACTTACCTTAGGGAAGAAGTTACCTAGCTTTAACTACCTGGTAGAGTTGTATGTGTTGTTGGTGGGTATACTTTATCTTAATGTCCATGATCTAATCCATGGTAGCCTATTCAAAGCAATCAATATTGATTTCTATGGGGGGAGGGGGGGGAATCACTCGGTTGTCTCTGAGGTGTCCAACAAAGGTGGAAAATATGGTCAAAACAACTCCACATTAAATACTAGGTGCAAGCCAAGGAATGAGGGGTTGCTCAATTCAAAATCATTTTCACCCATAACCTCTATGATTGTGTAAAGCCCATATTATATTTGTTTGAGCTTCATATGGAGGCCTACAAGGTGCTCTTTCTATAAATGTAACCACACCTTATCACCAACCCGAAACTTATGTAAACCCTATGTTATCATGCCATTGCTTATACTTAGAATTGGCTTTTTGTACGATATCATGGACCAGTTGTTGGAGGTTTTGGATCCGTTCAACAAATTTGTTTACCATATATACCTCAATCTTAGTGTGGGAGGACTTTGTCAGTGAAAATGAAATGGGCATAACTACATAAATTGGGGCTATTAGTTGCAACTCTAAGCATACTTGAAAATGATTGTGACCAATAGAGTCGTGGAGGGAGTTTTTATATCTATGTTGAACATTTGGAAGGATTTTGTCCCATGTACATATATGTTTGGTGTTGTACATGCACAAGATATGCACAAGCATCACGTTGACTACTTTTGTTTGTTAATTTGATTGGGAATGAAAGGCAATCAATTTGATCAACTCGGTATCCATGAGGGACCATAGGTTGGACCAAAAGTTATTGAGGAACATATTGTCCCTATTTGAAATAATGATCTAAGATAGCCCAAAATGACCCCAAAAATGCTCAAAGAAGATTTTATTAGTGGGTTTAATTGTGATATTCTTCTTGCATACTGCTAAAATGACCATCTTATAGAACTGATAAACAACCACAAACACATAATAGTTACCATGCTTGGTGGATGGAAAACATGACATGTAATCCATGGATATTGACTCTTAGAGCTTGTCCGAGGTGGCTAGGGGAGTGTACAACCCTTGCTTATTGATGGTTGGTTTAGAAATGGCACATGAAGTGCACGATCTAATATATCGTTGGACATCCTATCAAAGTTTTAGCTAGTGGAAATACTTCTGAAGTACTACTATTATTTTCTCCACACCAAAGTGCCCTACCACTATGTTGGAATTGCGGTAGCTAGGAAGGTATTTCCGAGAGGAGAAAACCCACCAAAAGCTAGTTGGTTGGGAAATTTACCTAGATTTGGGGTTTTGGACCCAAAATTGTGGGTTTGGGACCTTAGAAATTAATTTTTTATTCTATGGGGTTCAGAGAGTGAAAACCCTAGAGATATATAGTTTTCTTAAGAAACCCTAAAAGAAAAAGTATAAATAGAGAGCCTAAGGAGACGCTCATTATACACACATGAGACAAAATTCATGTGTGAAGTAAAATATCCCTTCGAGGATTTGCATCTAGGAGGATGAGTGAAGTATCTTTCTACTTAAGAAGTTAGAGTTTTTTCAAGGAGGCCTAGTTCTATTCAAGAGGTTGAGTTATGCAAAATGTTGTGTTATGTTTTGCCTTATAGAATCAAGCTCTATTATACATGATTTAGTTAGGTCGAGGTTAGTTTGGTAGCTGGTTATGATCCCAAGGTGCCTTTATTAGGGCCACATGAGGATACAGACAGGTAAGTCGAGGCTGGTGGGTTGTTTGGTCAAGATCATAAGGCTACAATGAGTTGTGGAAGCATCCAAGGCAAACTAAGGGCATCCAAGGCAAACTAGGGGCATCCAAGATGAAGAATATGGGTTGATGAGGTATGAAACCTTAATATTGGTAGAGAGAGTTAAGGATAAGGTCTATCCAAAGCATGTAAGATCATATGAGGGTGACCCGATCCCTAAGAAGAGGGTTCGACTAGGCCGCGAAAGAGATACATCTAATGCAGGCCTAAACAAGGGAAATTAATGGTTAAGTATGCCAAACATAGGTGTATTCTTTGGTTAGTCATTGGGTACCTCTACCCCATATTAGGACTGCATTTGGATGAAGAGAAGGCATAGGGCCTCTGAAACTAAGGAGATAGTCGAAAATGTTCTAAGATAGGGGCCAAGTACTCTAAATCTCGTGTGAGGTTAGTAGAAGGTGGTTATAGATGAGTGAACAACAAGTTAAGGTTGATTAAGGACTTGAATAGAAGTTTGTTAGGTCAAAGGAAGGACCTAACAACAAGTTATTTGAGGTTGATAAGTACATTGATCTTAAGGGAACTAGCCCTACTATGAGTAGTTGTACGACAAAGGCTTCATGGAGAAAATGTATGTATGATTTTGACGACAAAGGACAACAAGAATAGTGGATAGAGAGGACTAAAAGGACTATGTGCAAAGGATTGCCTTCAACAAGTAGGTCAAGAGTTGTCTCTGTGTTTTTTTGGGCAAATTGTAGATCTAATGGATCAAATCTCAAGCCCTAATTTTGTATACTATGTATACTAGTTGTATTAGAGTTTTAAAGGGCCATGATCCCTGGTAAGGGAGCCTTAATGATTCTTTACTAATAGACTAATAAAGGTTGAGATTTGGTCCATATAAATATGTGTACTTACTTGGTTTCATTGTTGTTATATTACTGTTGCACAAAGTACTTTTGTGTTGGGGTTCCTAGTGTGTTTATGTGCTAATATCTAGTCATATACAAGATCTAGGGTATAAGCAAAATTCCACATGGTATCAAAGCTACTTTGAAGGGATAGTTGAATTAGAGTGTGCACAAGAAGTAGTTTAAGAGGGAGTTATTACAGAAAGTAGCAGTGTTTCCTACATATGGAGCAAGAGGTTCAATAAAGAAGGTTCCTTTTCTTTGACGAGGTAGCTTCATGTGGATGCTTGGTTGATGGCGAGATAATATCTTCATTGGGTTGTGGAGTTGCACATGCAACAAGGGAGACACGTGCACATGAAATTTTTGACCGAGGAGGATGATATCGCTTGTAGAGTTGAGTTGTGGTGGTTTGGAGTTGATTTGACCTAGTGTCTGACTGCAACTCATAACTGAGTTTGGAAGGACACAAGTTTAGTAGCACGACTTTCTAGGCAGGAAAGAAGAGCGAGCCAATGGAGGTTGTGTAGGTTTATAGGGACTATAACTTTAGAGGGACACTGCAAAGGAAGGTCAGGAAGTTTGAATCTTCAAGTTAAAGCGAGAGATTGGAGTTTTTAGCTCATGCAAGGACAATCACATACCATGTAAGAACACTCATGGTGGTGTAAGGAAAAGACATGTTGCATGTGAGGATAGTCGTGCACCATGCAAGATAAAGCTTTGCCAAGTAAAAAAGAGGATGTGGCACATGGAAGGAAAGTTATGGCCACGCAAGGAAAGTCATAACTAATGCGAGGATAGTCTTGAGTATGCAACGAAAGTCATGGAGATGGAGATTTCAAGGTATGAAGTAAATACCTTCCTCACTAAGAGGGAGTGGTGGTATCTGGTTATCTTGGAAGGTATTTCCGAGAGGGGAAAACCCACCAAAAGTTAGTTTGTTGGGAAATTTACCCAAAGTTGGGGTTTTGGACCCAAAGTTGTGTGTTTGGGACCTAAGAAATTACTTGTTTATTCTATGGGGTTAAGAGAGTAAAAACTCTAAAGATCTAGAGTTTTCCTAAGATATGCTAAAAGAAAAGTACAAATGGAGAGCCTAAAGAGAGGCTCATTGTACACACATGAGAAGAACTTCAAGTGTGGAGTAAAATAGCCCTTGGAGGAGCCACAACTAGGAGGATGAGTGAAGTACCTTTCTACTCAATAAATTTGAGTTCTATCAAGGAGGCCTAGTTCTGTTCAAGAGAGCGAGTTATGAAAAATGTTTTGTTGTGTTTTTCCTTAAAGAATCAAGCTCTATTCTGCATGATTTAATTAGGGCGAGGTTATTTTCGTAGTTGGTTGTGAGCCCAAGGTATCTTTGTTAGGGTTGTAGGAGGCTATGAATAGGTCATCTGAGGCTAATGGGTGGTTTGGTCAAGGCTGCAAGGCTACAGTTAGTTGTGGAAGTATCCAAGGTAGACTAAGGGCATCCAGGTTGAAGAACAAGGGTTGTTGAGGTCATAATAGTGGTTTTAAACCTTAATATTGGCACAACGAATTAAGGAGAAGGTTTGTCTACAACATGTAATATTGTCTGAGGTAGAAATGAGCCCTAAGAATAGGGTTGGACTAGGCCGCAAAAGAGACAAATCTAATGCAGGCCTAAAGAAGGGTATTCAAGGGTTAAGTGTGCCAAATGAAGATGTATTTTTTGGTTAGCCCCTAGGTACCTATGCCCTAGATTGGGATCATAGTTGGATCAACAGAAGGCTAAGGGCCTTTGACATCAAGTATACAACCGAGAACCTTCTGAGATAGGGTTTGAGTACTCTATGTCCTATGTGAGATTAGTAGAAGGTGGCCGTAGCTCAGTGGAAAACAAGTTAAGGTTGAATAAGGGCTTGAGAAAAAGTTTGTTAGGTCAAAGGAAGGACTTAAAAATAATAAATTTGAGGCAATCAACATCTAGAATGTGGAAATGAATTTAGTGTCATTTTTTATTATTGTAGCCACCTAGATGTCTCATGCCCACAAGAGTTAAGAAATATGGTTAGTGTCACAAATGGGGGCAAACTATGGCTACCTATGACATGATTTGTGATACCCTTCTTGTATTTGATGTTCAAATGGAATTGTTGCAAGTGGACCATCTTTTATGGAATTCACTCTATAACTTTCCTTATGTCTACATAAATTGTAGAGGCCTATGATTAGTATGGATTATCATCTCCTTCCCCATAATATAGTGCTTTCATTACTGATAGGCTTACTTGATGGAATACATCTACTTGTCATAGGTGTGTTATCTTCAGATAGTATTAGAGAGTGTTTCACTATGATAGGCTACCAGATGTGCTTGTTAAGTGAGGATTGCACCAATAACATAGTCAGATGAATTTGTATCAAGCTCAAATGGTTCTTGTAGTTTTGTTATGGTGAAGAATAGTGTGGAGCAAAGGAAGTGTTTAAGATCCTCAAATTCTTTTGACTATGATTCAAACTAGGAAAACTATAATTTTTCTCCACCCTTGGTCACTTGAATTAAGGTCCAAGTGATATAAGATAACCCCAACATAAAACTTCAATAGAAGTTAGCAAAGCCTAAGGAGCTACAAATATTTGTTAAAGTCATCAAGGTTGGCCAATCCCAAATGAATTGGATCTTGTCTAGGTCCACATATATCCCATGTTCACCCACAATGTATCCAAATATTTAATTCCTTGCATTCCAAATAAGAACTTCTTCGTATTTGCATATAACTTGTGTTGTTGCAAGGTGATAAAGACATGTTGAATGTGATACAAATGTTCCACCCAAATTTTGTTGAAGATGGGGTTGCCATCCAAATATACAACCATAAAAGAGTTTGTGAATGACTATAGTATATCATCCATAATCCTCATGAACATTGTTGGAGCATTGAAAAATTCACGAGGCATGACCAACCACTTAAAAAGGCATTCTTTAGATTTGAATGTTGTCTTCCATACATTAGTTTTTTTAGTTAGAACTTGGTGGTAGCTTGACTTTAGATCAATTTTACTAAAGAACTTGGCACCTAGAAGAGTTATGCTTCCTAGAAGTTGACATATCATGATTGACCATAATAATTTGAGAGGATGCCACATTAGCCCCTATTACTAATGGTAAATGGGATAGCCACGTGGGAAATATGAATAGGGATCTATTTGAGTTATAACTCATTTTGAGGGTTGAATGGGCCAATTTTAACCCCAAATTGGCTATCGAGTTGTGTTATAACCAAGCTTCTAGAAAGAAAAGGGGTTTCATTCTATTTTCTTACATTTTATTCCATAGTAGAGTAGAATAGGTAAGTGTGGAGAGAGAGAGAGAATAAGATATGGGTTTTGCATTTCTAGAATCCCATGGGCCACATGTATAAAGAAACTCCATATAGAATTTCTTCTCCTTTGTACTAGCATCATTTACATTCTAGACAAAAGAGAGTAGAGTAGCATCACCTTCCAACTACATTTTCTCTTGAAAGGGTTTCCAGAGCATATCTTGGTGTTGATTGTGGTTTGTGAGTGATTATATCTAACCATTCTCTATTTTATACATATTGTCTATTTCATGCAAAAATAACAAAACAATAATAAAAAATTTAGAATCTAAAAGGTATTAACCTTTCATAATATATAATGTTTTATTTTCGTAGATTTGTTATAATGAATTTTCCATTGGAATATCCATGGCAGTTTAGAGATTAATGGGCCAAAGACATAGCAAAGGATATACATTACGTATGTGTCGGCGATAAATTAACTTGCAAAGGAAAAAGTTACAAGTTATTTGTAAAACACATGGCAAGATTTCATTAAGAGGACAGGTTGGGAAAATATTATAGTTTGCACACCATTGCAATGTGTGATAAGATGCATCATTTCAACACAAAAAAATGCTAATTGATGAAGTTCTTTGGAATGACACAATGGAATGTTGATTGATTAAGAACATGGCTTGCATTGTAGCCATGTTAGGGGGGAATTTCTTAACTCATTCACTTGTCACATTGACATATTCTTATTATTGAAATAGTTGTTATATATCAATAACTAAACACACAAGAATGTTGAAAATACAATATATTAGATAGCTAGAAATAATAAACACTATTAGGCATGATGAGAGTGGTTGCTTGGTGCATATGGTAATGCTTAAGCATACATATAACATGCTTGTAGACTCAAATTAGTCTAAAATTATTTATAAAATAAATATGTTATGATGGATAATTATGGTTAATAATGGTCATGTAACCAAGAAAAGGTTGATAAAATGGATAAAATTTTTGTTACTATTGCGTATGATAAACTATCTCATCAAGAAAAGATGAGAATAATGAAGTGTTGATCAAGAGGTTTGTCAAAGGGGGATATAAAACTTAATGAGACACCAATCAAGTAGCATTTAATAACTTGATGACAACTATGTAGGTATTAATTTGATATACCCAAGTGTTTGAGGGAATTTACATAAGAATTATGATTGTTAGAATTTGATAATTGGAATTGATATGAGTTAGTGAAACAATAAATGTACTTGCCATGCTTTGAATAATGATATTTTTATCCAGTTAATTTTATCTTGGAAGTCATATTATGTTGCATGAAATTATCATATAGCAAATGTGCAACAATGTTCTACTCTTGTTAGTAGCCATATGAAAGAGAACACCATACTTATGATTATGTCTTTGAACCTTTGATGTGAATGAATGTGAAATCATTTGATATTAAGTCCGAGTAGATGTGCATTGATAATGATGAAAATTTATGCACACACACATGTTGATGCATATGATTGAATGCATTATGTGAATGCATGCTTTTTATTTCATTGGAATTAATATGTGAATAGTTAAAATGATAAATTTCTACTAACTCATGAGTTGAGACCATTTCAAGGGTTTTTGGGTATTACAACAATGGTGTTGCATGCTAAAGTAGTCACATGCAAATGGACTACTTGAAAGCTCTATTAGGAGATAAAAGTTATGAAAAAATATAGAGATAAGAAAAGAAATCCCTTACGAAGATTAAAACAATTGATGATGATCTAAAAGCTAATTGTGTTGATAATGTTTGTTCAAAGTTGAATCTACTAGATGAAGAACATTTTGATAAAATTTATTTGCATATGATTAATATGAAAAATACACTTCATTTTATTGAAATCATCATTTATCTTTGATGTTTTAGTATGGTGAATGCATCAAAATAGCCCTAGGTGAGTGTTGTCACTCTGGCAAACACCTACAAAGTTTTTCCTACATCCAAAATTTGGAGCCTCCTTATGGTCATGCCATATTTAATTTCAAGCCATTAAGGTCGTGCTTAGTTATGTTGTTCAAGTGTTCAAGTATTCCTTTAAGATTTCTAAGTGTCAAACCTCTTGCTTTCACATGCCCATCTCCTTGATGTCTTCACAAGCACACTTCTTTCAAGCAATCCTAACAGTCATTATGTACTCTTGGAAGTCAGCAATTGTGCAGTTATTGACGGGAGGAATTGCACATTTCTTGATGACAGTGATTTTGCAGTTCCTAATGACAATAATTGCACAATTTTTAGAGACGGTAAATGTGCAATCTCTAGAGATAATGATTGCACAACCCTTAAAGCTAGTGCTTTTGCAGTTACTAGGGATAAAGACTGTGCAATCCTTATGGACAATGAGAGTGCAAGGGAATCCTCTGCAGATGGTAATTGCACACTCTTTGTTGACATTGAGAGTGTACTTCTTCAAGTCTGTCAATTCACTCTTGGCTCCTAGTTTCCCGACATGCACTAATCACACTCACCAATATTAACCTTAATTGCATGTCTACTCTCCTTGTATCAAGAGTCCAGTCCAAAGCTCATATTTGGATTCATCTTTCGTGTTTGATCTATGTTCATTGTTGGAGTATAAGGAGCATTCTCTCACTCGTGGTTGCGAAAGCCCCATATTCTGGGTGAGTTTCTCAACTGTCACTTTTTTCTTTTGCATGTATCACTTTTGCTTTCTTTTGTTCTTAGATGCATAGATTTTTCTTGCTTTATATTTTGCAAGTGTCACTTTTGCCTTCTTTCATTCTTACTTGTGTTGCTTTCATTCTTGCATGTCACACTTTTTCTTTTTTTCACACATCTTAAGAGCACAATGAGACACACCTTCTCGAGGCAGCTCCCACACATCCTCTTGCACTAGTTGATGTTATTTATCATTAGAATATGCATTGGACACATTTTAACGGCATAGCATACCTTTTGGATATATTTGACACTTGTATCATGAAATTACATCTTAAATGTAACATTAGGAGATAAGTTTCTTTTTAATTTTGTTTCACTTAAAACTTATTGGTATAGGTATTGTGTGTCTTCGCATCATGTGCATGGGTGCATATGTGTGTGTGTGTGTGATCATGTTCAATACCTGTTATATCCTCTTAGTCTCTTGTCTCATTGATCTCACACTTAGTCAATTTTGAAGTCTTTCTATGTCCTCACATCGTGCATAAGTCACGAGCATAGTCAAGCTTCTAGTCAAGTGATGAGAACATTGTGCATCCCTAAGCATCAACAATGAAAACATCACCTCCTATAAATGCACATTGTGCCCATCTTGAGGAAAACCTCCTCCAACTGCGCATTAAGAAACCTTAGAGTACAAACCCCCAACCTCATTTCTTACACTTTCCCACTACACAATCCTTCATCCATCCTACATTGTATTTTGCATTATGCAGTCCTAGTGGATATTTGAGTCATCTCTAAACCCTTGTTGTGCTCAACTGTTCAGACCCTTGAGCCTCCTCCTCATCCACTATGCACTTTGTAGTTACAATGCCAAAGCCTATGATTATTGTCTCTTATAGAGCTCAACTTCACAATTCCTTGGCCATCCTTGCCCTTACTGTGCATTGTGTAATCACAGTGGACAATAGGGCCATCCTTCATCCCTTGTAGTGCTCAAATTCATAGTACATGGATCCTCTCCCTTAGGCACTGTGCATTGTGCAATCACAATGCATAAGCTTTCTTTCCTTTCCTCTTGGACTTGTCCAATGTACAATTCATGTCTTGCTTCTCCCTTGCCATTGCACATTGCACAATTACAGTGCCTAGTCCTTCACTCTCTACCTCCTGACTCTATGCATTGCACATCCCATGGCTTTTCTCTCATCCCTTGTGCAATGTCCCATCATAGTCATCTTCACATGAGCAAATAATGATAGAATAGATGATTTCTGGGTTGATGTTGTCTTGACACGAGTGAACTTCAATTGAAGGTATTACCATCTTATCATGACATCATGATGATCAAAGAGTTTAGAAATGACATGTTACAAGAAGGACACTTGTGGAGACAAGACACAAAGATGATATCATGCATGAGTAAAGGAACTATGGACCATAACAAAGAGGTGGCAACTCATTTTGACTTAGATGGTTCCAACACTCAGTCAGACCCTTTGGATGGTGAAGATGAAGTAGAGCTAGATCTGTCATGAAGGATTGAAGACATGGAAACAAAGAGGAGAACTTTCCTTTGATACATTATAAGGAAGTTTGTGTCACAATCACCAAATTATGGCTCCTCAAAGTGTCAATACAAGAGTGTTGTTTCGTCTCATGTATTATTGCCACATTATTGGTGATATTTAATTTTAAAAATGAAAAAAATGTAAAATGTGTGGAAGCCTAAGGGTCACACATGGAACATGCAGAGTCACTAGGAAGTCCAAAAGTCATGTAGGAGTTCAAAGGTTACTTATAAGCTCACGAGTCATGAGGGAGGTCAAGAGTCACATGGGATGAAAAGTGTCACACCATTTGTTATAAATAAACCCTCATGCCTAAATGAAATGGACTTTTCACCTTGGCTTCTCTAGTTTTGGCATAGGAGAGGATCATTCTTTGGAAGAGAAACTAGTGACTTAATGTTCCACTATTGGGGCTAGTGTTGCAGCATTGTAATTGTGTATCTTGGAACTTTCACTTATATGAACCTCTCAGAGCCAACACACTTTCATGCATGTATTATGGATGTTGTAAGGTTATTATTTAATGTTTGTGGTATATGTTATCTCCATACATGCTAAAGAAAATGAACTATTTCATTGGATTTGGTATAAATCTTGTTGAATGTGCATTGATAATTTCTTTTATGACCATTGTTATCATTTGAACTATTTTGTAGGTTAATCAACAATCACTTTAATGCTCTTGTGTGTCTCTTTTAGGATGACACTATTACATTTCTTCTAGAGGCTCACTCTTTCTATCCCATTCGTGAAAGTACCTTATATACATTACAATTGTATGCTTCACAATGTCAACTTACTTCCTTGTTTAAGAGATTACGTGCATACTCTATTTTGTTGTTTATTGCAACCAAGGAAAATATCTAAGTTATGGCAGCCAGTCCTATTTTTCATATGGGGATCCTACTCCAAATGGTGTGAGGTCTAGTTGGGACTTCATACGAGGGAGACACCTTGTGTTAGAGAACTTCCAACATTGTCGAAAAGTGGCACTAGAAGGAGGGTCAAATGAAAAGTTGATCCCATTGAGTCTATTTTGAATCTTCATCTTGAAAAGGCTCATCCCCCAATCATATTCCTAGGATGTTTTTCCAAAGAACTTGATCTTACAATCCCAACATAAATTATTCATGACTTGTCTCAGTTTAAATTTAATGGCAATGGAAAACTAATTGTGATATATATATGATTCAATTTCTTAATTTCTATTTTTCTAATGGAATACATTGTAAGGAGGTCATGGCTAGACTGTTCACCCTCACACTTGAAGGTTTTTTCAAGCATTGGCACCATACATTAGCAACTGCTTCTAATTATTCATTTGAGAAACTTGTTAAGGAGCGTCGTGAAGCTTTTAATAGGTATGATTATAATATGTATACAAAAGGATTAATCAACTTAGAATGAAACATGGTGAATCATTAGAGGATTTTCTTAATCAATTTTTTCACCTTTGCTATGAATTTTCTGAAGAAAATGTGGATTGGGATTTCATGTGTGAAAAGATTCGACATTTGGTTATAGTCTCCTTGAAAAAATTTACATTTGATTCTCCTAATTATTTTTCTATTCCAACTTTTCTTGATCATGAGGCACCTCCATTCTTAGAGGAATAATCTATCCTTGTATTCCTCCTTTCTCATTACCAAACAAAGGGGTTCCTCGTGCCGAGGTTGGAATAATGAAATCTGAAAACGAAATTGTGATCTATTTCTCCCCCATTCATCTTCTTCCCATGAACCATTTTTCATTCGAAAAAGCTTTCATGGTTCTCATGATTCCATCGAACCTAATCCCTTGATTCTTCAAGATAACACTAACATGCATAATCTTAATCTTTAGTCTGTTTTAATTGAATGTAGTGTTTCTTCAATGGATACCTATCATCCTCTATCATTTACACCTCATAACCCTTTGTACCTTGATTTGCTTAATCAATCCAATCCACCAGTAATTGCTCTAGATACTTTTGTTTCTCAATTTTCTGGTTCACATGGTAATCAAGTACAATATGGCTATTTCTCACTGGTAGAGGATCAAAATAGTGAAGACACTTTCCATATTTCTCTGATCTTTCATATTCTTGCATGTCAAAATGATGATCAATCATCTTGTGATCTTGATAACCAGTCAAATGATCTAAAAATACTTACTCAAGTTGAAACCTTGGACAACTATCACCTTGACATTAATGTTTTTGCTGATATTAGAAGTAATAGGTGCCCAAGTACATTGGATGATCTATTACCTCCTCAAGAAGACCTAGATTTGCAAGGCTTCAATCTAATTATTGGGAAACCTTTTCATAGTTTGCAAACTCTAGTCTTGGATTGGGATAATATTTTAGTTCAAGATGCTCTTGAGATTCCTCTGATTCATACATCATCTCTTGAAGCAAAGAAATTCCCATCCCAAAATCACTTTGGTATGCCATTATTTGACCATTATGCTGATCAAAGTTATGTTGATTCAATTAATCTTCAACCTCCTCATGATATGCTCTTGAAATCCCCTCCCTACCATGATAAAGGAACTATCTTGGGTGACAGTGGGTGTTCAAATGATCCTTTGGAGCATGACATGTATAATGATCCATTGTTGTTTCAAGCTGATATGAGTATGCAAAATTTGAGTTCTAAATCAGATTTAGTTGTAACTGATGTCTCTGCTCCTAATTCTTTCATCTTTCCTCACCTACAACACACTATTAGTTGTACCTGGATGTGTTTAATGAGCCTGCTACGCCCACAATTTCTTTCAATCCTTTAGTTCTTTACCCTTTTGGCTCTAACTACAATCAGGTATAGGATGGCGTTGTTTCACAATTAGAATATGAAAAGATTGAATCCATTGTTCATGTTTACTTATCAATCTCATAGGTCAGGAGAAATATGTTACAGATGTTCAAGGAAGCCTATGACTGATTCATCAAGATTCTTTATCCATGAAGAGTTCCACATGCTTCATCTTAAATCTGATCAAGTTAGTAACATGAACAATGTTTCCAGTGACACATTTGATGATAGTAGTACATATCTACTAGTAGATATTTCTAAGCCACCCAAATTTGATGATCCATCATCTAAAAATTAAGGCGCTTGTTAGGAATTTGAGGCAATTCATCTCTTATTAATGGTTATGTCATGTTCTCATGATCCTAATGAGATCCCCAAACTCGATTGGATCTATATTTTCTTGCTTAATTCTTTCCTTACTGTTGTTTCAATAGACGTGTGCTCATTCTTAAAGGATTCTAAGTGTTTTCAATTTAATCCTTTTAATCCTCAAGATAGAGTTTCCGATCAGATAAAACATTCTTGTTTGGTTAATTCTCCTTCATGTGAATTCCTTGTATCATACCCATGATTGGAGACCATATCTTTCGTGGATGCACACAACTATAAATCCTGATATTCTAATTATCAAAATAAAGATCATTACCAACTAGAAGATTTTGTTGTCAGATCCTTTCGCGGAGGGTCAACTTCTTACATTTCTAATGTATGTTATGAATTTGATCATTTTTCTAGCACAGTCTATCCTCTTGAGTGTTAGCAAGTACTTGAACCATTTGTGGATCTAATTTCTCAAGTTGATATCAATGTTGGATCTGATTTGACATATGCTTTTGATATTTTGTTGGCCTAGTTTCACTATTTTTTGTATCCTAATTTGTTTTCGAAATTTAATCAAATACAAAGTAATGATCTCCCACACTGGAAGAGGGGAATAAATCATTTTTTAGCATTATCATGTGATAAGGAAGATTATTTAATTCGAAGCACTTGTAGAATATACCAAATTAACACATGCTTATCTTTGGGTAATGGAACATCTCATGTGCTAGCCATTAGATTTAAGGAATTCACCATCCTTAACAGTTGTCATCTCCTTAATTATTTTCCCATTAAATTATTTGATGACAGTTGTTGTATTCGATTCATCTCTTGATTGCTCAGATACCTATCAAGGAGTTGGGGCACTTCACTGTTTGTTGATGGTTATGTCAAGTCCCCATAGTCTTGATAAAGTGTCTAAGAAAGAGCGGTTTATGTTTTCTTCGCCTGATATTTCTCATAATATGAATCCCATAATTGAAGAATTATCTTAGTGTGAATTTCAATCTTTTGGAGTTGGTTGTTTTTATGATCCAATTTCTGGTTGGTTAGAGAAATCATATTTGACAAATTCGATTGTTAATAATAAGTTCCAACTCTATATTAAGCTTAACATATATGGATGTGTGTTTGAGACATGTCTTCAAGATATTCATATTTATCATCCTATATATTGTGGTAATTTTGCAGGTTGGGCAGAGAAATCTTTCAAACCACACCTTTATGCTTGAAGCCTTGACCTTCATCCTTATGTATAGGTAATCTAGGTAAACATCTTTATTGATATACATTGTTCTATTTTTCTATCAATCGTTCATATCTTTCATATTACTAGTCGGGAACAACTTTTGTGGTTGCATTGGAAATTTCACTTCA
Organism: Pinus taeda; assembly: GCA_000404065.3. NCBI lineage: Eukaryota > Viridiplantae > Streptophyta > Pinopsida > Pinales > Pinaceae > Pinus > Pinus taeda. The sequence continues at coordinate 53,800 of APFE031381921.1, read as the reverse complement.
CTTAGCCTTGACCCTCTAGTCGGTTAGGTTAGGTTTAGGCCTAGGTGCATTTTAGTTTTCCTTTTCCATTGTACCATCATTGCATTCTTATTTTCATTTTAGTCTTTACATTTGCTCTGTTTTCTTGTCTTTTGTCTTGCTTGTTATCTCTTCTCTCTTTTATTTTCTCTTTGTTTAATAAGACTATGCATGAAAATTGTTTTTTTGGCTTGAAGAGAAAAATGTGGTGAAGCTTGGAAAGGGAAATTATTACGATGAACAATTATTGGCTAGCCTGTGATATCCTTATTTTCTTGGGTTTACATATATTTAAAGTCAATGATGTTTAGTTGGAAAATATGATTCATTCCAGACATAAATCCTTTGGTGGAACTAAGAAGCTTGTATCTATTTTAGGATATTCATTGTTTACTCAACCTTGTAATTAAATGGTGTTTAGACCTATCAAATCAATCAACTAGAGAAGGGAAAGGAAAAAAAATTGAATGAGCATATCAATTTTAGATATATTTCCAATCTCTCAAAGGAACAACATCTCTCGTTGTCAAATAAGTCAAAATACCTATTCCACCCTGGTGTAATAAAAGTCTAATAAATGCTAAATCATATTGAAAATAAAATAAAGGGTGAACAAGAGAATGGCTTCTTGTGCGGAGAGGTGAAGCAAGAAACTTCGCCAAGGTACTGAATAGGTTCACTAGCAACAAAGCAATGCGTATCATTCCTTAAGGTGACTCCACTAAGGTACTGAATAGATGTGTTGGCAGCAGAGAAACACCAGGGAAATTATTTAATTTTGAACATAAAAATCTTGACATATTCATTATCCTTCTCCCCTATCAAAACAATTGAATATGACAAGTCTTGTAAATGTGTAATCCAAGAAAGGTATGGAGAGACTATATCTTTAATCGGGATAAGTAGTGAATCCAAGGCGATCTACATGTTAAATCAATACTTCCCAAAAGACTGAGGCCTCATACTTAAACTTAGACCTAAATAAAGAAGTTGGAGTTCTTTCATTGAACCGCCAAGCATTGTCTAAACATTGTCCAAATTTTTTCCTACATCCAAATTTTGGAGCATCCTTATGGTCATTCCATCTTTCATTTGAAGCCATTAAGGTTGTGCTCAGTTATGTTGTTCAAGTGTTCAAGTCTTCCTTTAAGAATTATAAGTATCTAACCTCTTTCTTTCACATCCCCAACTCCCTGATGTCTTCAAAAGCACACTTCTTTCAAGCAAGCCCAACAACCAATGTGTATCCTTGGAAGTCAACCATTACGCAGTCCTTAATGGCAGTCATTGCGCAATTCTTGATGATAGCGAATGTGCAATGTCTAATGATAGTAATGTGCAGTTTATAGAGATGGTGACTGCACAGTCTTTAGAGACAATGATTGTGCATTCCTTGATGCTAGTTCTTGCGCAGTTCCTAGGGACTAAGACTACACAACCCTTATGGATAGTGACAGTGTAAGGGAATCCTCTGAAGATGGTGATTATGCACACTTTGTTGATTGTGAGAGTGTACTTCTTCAATTCAGTCAATTCATTATTGGCTCCTAGTTTCCAAACATGCACTAAGCATGCTCACCAATCTTAAGCCTAATTTCATGTGTTACTCTCCTTATATAAAGAGTTTGATCCATAACTCATCTTTATATTCATCTTTCACATTTGAGCTTTGTGCATTGTTGGGGTCTAAGGAGCATTCTCTCACTCGTGGTTGCAAATGACCCATCTTCTGGGTGAGTTTCTTACCTGTCACTTTTTCTTTCTTTTTCTCTTACATGCATAATTTTTGTTTGCTCTATATTTTGTAAGTGTCACTTTTTCTTACTTTCATTCTTACAGGTGTCACTTGTGTTTTCTTTGTGTTTTCATGTGTCGCTTTCACTCTTCCACGTGTCATTTTTTTTCTTGTTTTCACACATCTTAAGAGCACCATGGCACACCTTCTAGAGGTAGCTCCAACACACTCTCTTGCACTAGTTGATGCTATTTATCACTAGACTATGTGGTTGACACATTCTTATGGCATAACACACCTTTTGATTGTAGTCGACACTTATGTTGTAAAGGTACATTCTAAGTGTCACACTAGATAAGTGTCATTTTATTGTCATTTCCTTGAACACTTGTTGGTTTTGAGTACCATGTGTCTTCTCATCATGTGCTTGGGTATATATGTGTGTGTGATCATGTTCAAGACCTGTTATATGCTCTTAATCTCTTGTCTCATTGATCTCACTCTTAGTTAATTTTGGATTCCTTCTCTATCCTCACATATTGCACAAGTCACGAGCACACTCAACCTTCTAGTCAAGTGATGAGTGCATTGTGAATCCCTAAGCCTCAGTGATGAGACCCTCATCTCCTAGACCTACACATTATGTTAATCTTGAGGACAATGTCCTCCAAATTTCACTTGCCCATTGCGTAATCCTTGATCCATCATGCCTTGTATTGCACATTACAGAGTCCCCATGGTTATTGGGCTAATCTTTGGACCCTTCTAGTGCTCAATTGCGCAGTCCATTGGTTCTTATCCTCATCCACTGTGCACTACGCAGTTGCAATACCCAAGCCTATAATTCTTGTCTCCTATAGAGCTCAACTGCACAATGACTCAACCAACCTTGCCCTTACTGCACATTGCATAGTCAAATTGGATAGCAGGGCCATCTGCCTTGTAGTGGTCAACTTTGTAGTACATGGATCCTCTCCCTCAAGAACTACACATTGCACAGTCACATTACCTAAGCTTGCTTTCCTTGCCTCTTAGACTTTCCCAATGCATAATTCATGTCATGCTTCTCCTTTGCCACTGTGTATTGCATAGTCACATTTCCCAGTCCTTAAATCCCTACCCCTTGACTCTGTCCAATGTGCATCCTCAGGATCTTCTCTCAACCCTTGTGTATTAGCCCATCACAATCAGCTTCACATGAGCAAAAAAATATATAATAGGTGATTTTGGGGTTGATGTTGTCTTTTCATGAGTGAACTTCAATTGCAGGTACTACCATATTATCATGATAGAATGAATCTCAAGGAGGTTAGAAAGGAGAGGTCACAAGAAGGATGTTCATGAAGACAAGAAACAAATATTATATCTTGCAAGAGTAAAGGAACTTTGGACCATGACAGAGAGATGGAACCTCATTTCATCTCGCCTCGAAACCCCCGCCGGGGGACCACTGGCCCCCGGACCCCCCAGCCTGGGGGGATCGGCCCCCCCCGAACCCCCGTGAGGGGGACAAGTCCCCCCTCACCCCCCCCATGGAGGGTGTACAAACTTCCTGAGTATACAATCTGCTGAAACAAAGACCTCTAAATAATTATGCTCCACACCCAACAATCTCCCACTTGGAGAATGATTGTAGCAACTCCACTATTGCTTCATTTGCTGGACAATGACTCCTCTTTGGACCTGATTGTTTCTCATCTTCATCGTCATCCTTGAAGACCAATTGAAACTGAGCATATTCTCAGTTTCTCCTTGGTTACAACTTTTCTTAGCATATCTGCAGGATTCTGGCTAGTGTGTATCTTTTCCAACTTCAACTGTCCATCTTCCAACACTGATCGTATGAAATGGTACTTGAGTTGTATGTGTTTAGTCCTGGAATGAAATGCTAAGTTATTTGCAAGATGAATGGCACTTTGGCTATCACTGTATAACGTGCCCTTATCATGCTCCTTACCCAATTCACCCATAAACCTTTGTAACCAAATCATCTCTTTACTAGCCTCTGTAGCAGCAACATACTCTGCTTCTGTTGTTGAAAGTGCAACAACACTTTGGATTTTTGAAACCCAACTGATAGTTGTTCCTCCAACAGTAAATACGTATCCTGTAGTGCTCCTCCTATTATCTCTGTCACCTGCCATATCTGCATCAACATATCCCTGTAGAGAAATGTTTGAACCACCAAAGCATAATGCTTGATCTGTGGTACCTTTCAAATATCTGAGAATCCATTTCACTGCCATCCAATGTTCCTTTCCTGGATTGTTCATGTACCTGCTTACAACTCCCACTGAATGTGCAATATCAGGCCTTGTACAGACCATTGCATACATTAAGCTTCCAACTGCTGATGCATATGGAACTTTAGACATATAATCCACGTCTTCTTGGGTCTTTGGGCACATTTCCTTACTAAGTTTGAAATGGCTAGCAAAAGGTGTACTAACTGGTTTTGCATTGTGCATGTTAAATCTTTTCAACACCTTTTGTATGTACTCATTCTGAGACAATGTTAATTTACGATTTTTCCTGTCTCTAGTTATTCTCATACCAAGGATTTGTTTTGCATCTCCCAAATCCTTCATTGCAAATGAATTTGCCAATTTTCTTTTGAGCACATTTATTTCCTGCATGTTAGATCCTGCAACAAGCATGTCATCTACATACAATAACAATATAATATAGCTGCCATCATTTTTCTTTTTTCAGATAAACACAATGATCAGAGTGACATCTAGTATAACCTTGTTCAGACATAAACTTGTCAAATTTTAGATACCACTGCCTTGGAGCTTGTTTTAAGCCATACAAGCTCTTCTTCAACCTGCACACTAGTTTCTCCTTCCCTTTACCTCATATCCTTGTGGTTGTTGCATATATATCTCTTCCTCCAAATCCTCATGGAGAAAGGTTGTCTTTACATCTAACTGCTCAAGATGCAAATCTTCAACTGCTACTAGACTTAAAATAGTTCTGATCGAAGTCATTTTAACAACAGGAGAAAATATTTCATCAAAATCAATACCTTTCTTCTGTGCAAACCCCTTCACCACAAGTCTAGCTTTGTACCTCTGTTTTCCTCCATCTTCTTCCTTCAGCCTGTAAACCCATTTATTCTTCAATGTAGTTTTTCCTACAGGTAACCTGACTAAGTCCCAAGTCTGGTTATGCATTAAGGATTCCATCTCTTCTTCCATGGCTGCCTCCCACTTCTTCCTGATTTCAACTTGCATTGCTTCTTCATAACATTTGGGTTCACCAGAATCTGTCAACAATAAATAATATAATGAAGGAGAGTATCGTTTAG
>APFE031381921.1:16757-45842 GCA_000404065.3 Pinus taeda | reverse complement strand
CTCCTTTGGTAACCTTCCAAGATTTATCTGTGAAAGTTGTCACACAACCTTCACCGCCTAACTGCCCTGTTGAATCAGATTTTTCTTTAGATCTGGAACATGCCTTACCTCCTTTAGTAGCCATTGGTTTCCATTCTGTTGTTTTACAAGAACCTTACCCATTCCAACAATTTTACAGGGTTTATCATCACCCAAACGGACTTGTCCAAAGTCTCCTTGAACATAGTCATGAAAATATTTCTTATCAGATGTGACATGGAATGAGGCCCCTGAATCTACCACTTAGGAATCAATAATATTTTTGAAAGAAAGAATTAAAGCATCTTGTAACACCTCACCTGTCACATTTGCTTCATGATTCTTGTTGTGCATCTCCTTATTTTCCCTTCTGAGATATACAATCTTTCTTCAGGTGTCCTTTCGTTCCACATTTCCAGCAGACTATCCCAGATCTAGACTTGGATATGCCTTTCCTTGATTTACTGCGATATCCTGAGCTCTTTCCTCTTTCCATTTTTCTTCCCCTATAATCTGCACTCAAAGCCTTACCCAATCTCACCGAAGCTTTTCCGTCACATTTCCTTGCTAAGGATAACACCGACAACATCATCAAACTTTAAAGTACTAGATCCAGAAATAGAGTTACTAATGGCCATTATTAAACCATTCCAACTTTCTATCAATGAGCACAAGAATAACAAAGCTTTAAATTCATCATCAAAGTTTATCCCTACAGAACTTAATTGACTTGTAACAATATTAAAATCATTTAAATGGTCTGCAACAAATCCACCTTCCGACATCTTCATATTAAATAATCGTTTCATAAGAAATACCTTGTTTGAGGCGGAATGTTTTTCATATAGTTTAGCCAACACCTTAATCAAACCCTCTATCGTTGTTTCCTTCGAAATGTTGAAGGTGACCGACACTGCGAGGCACAACCATACTGTTCCGAGTGCCTTTCTATCGAGAAGATTCTATTCTTCATCTGTCATACCCGTCGGCATCTTTGTTTTTATGCCCAATGGTAGGTACAGATCTTTCTGATACAGATAATCTTCCATCTGCATCTTCCACAAAGAGAATTTTTTGCCGTTAAATTTCTCGACCCTAAACTTACCATCTTCCGCCATTGCTCCCACTCAAACCAGGAACCCTTCTCTCCTGCAAGTTTGTTAGCCAAATAGATCTTCGGCTCTGATACCAGTTGTTAGAAAATTAAATATTACAGAGAAATGGAACACATAGAATAGTGCATTAATATAAACATAGAAAACGCATAAAACCAGAGAACACAGATAAACGTGGTTCACCCAGTTTGGGCTACGTCCACCCCGAACAGCCAGCCCTTCCTTTCTATTATCTAGCAAAATGAAGAGACACAACCTACAGCAGATCCGCTGTAATATCCTCTATTTTATCTCATAGTCTCACCTCTCTGTTTCTCGCTTGGAGAATACACATCTATTTTTACAACCTCAATACAATGCCCTCATACAAAGATAGGGGTTGCCTTCTAGGGCAAAAAACCCTAAACTAAACATAAGTTCTAGGGTCAGATCATCCACCTAATGAATGGCCCAGATTGACTAGAAATTACTATAATTTTACAAGGAAAATTTACATATGTTTTTAGCTTCAGGGGCACTACCCCCGAAACCCCCGCTGGCCCTAGGACCCCCCAGCTAGGGGGGATCAGCCCCCTCAAACCCTCGCGGGGGGACATGTCCCCCCCGCGTGGAGGGGTGTACAAACTTCATGGGGTATACATCTAGTTGAAATAAAGACCTCTAAATAATCATGCTCCACACCCAACATAAACAACATCAATGAGATGAACCCAACAATGCTAATGATCAAAACCTTGCTTCAGAAGCCTGTGGTCAACTATCATTGTTTGCGGTCAATTGCAGAAATTTGTGGTTAATTGATAAAATTTGTGGTCAACTGATAAAACCAAACCCTAGGTCCCAACACCATGCAAAGAGTGATGTGTGTGTGGCTAAAACCCTCCAACCATACACATGGGCCAGTGTGTCTGCAGTTATAACCAAAAATTGTTTGTGTGCATCTTACGCTCAGAAACCAAAACCCTAGGACACGCGCAAGCTTCAGACCCTACAATATCATACCTATACGAGTGAACTTCCATGAACTATCTTAGATGTATGTGAGCCAAACCAAAGAAAGAAGAAGAATGATCATAATGATGATGTCTAAATGAGGGTCACTTGACTTGTATTTATAGTGATCCATGGGTGTCCAGTTTATCTTTTTGGGACAACCTTTCGATTTGTGCACATGTGGGCTTTAATTCAAAGGTACACTTTCCCTTGTCCAATTTGAGTGCATCAATAGCCAAAATTGGTCCTCTTGAAAAGAGGAATCTAGTCCCATCATTAGAATTTGTCACTAAGCTACCAAATTAACACTCCCTCTCATCTAGGGAGAAATTCCAATTGCACCACGGAATCATCACAAGTATAATATCATTAAATCATGTCTTATCTCAAGTATCTCATCATCAAATGTTGTTACTACTCACCTCTGCTAATATCTTGCCTCTACTCACATGTTGAACATTCTCAAATCTAAAATAAGAAGAATTTGAAATTGGAGGGAATCTCAATCTACCACCCTCTATCCATCAGGGAGCCATTAATACCACCCAAACATCAAAGAGCTTTTCATCAGGGAGCTCTGCTTAACCTAGAACCACATCGGGGAGCTTAGTCTCAACCTGAAATGAAAATGAGGAAGGTCCTAAAAGACACACTCGTCTCATGTCTATGACTGTGGGGAAGGTATTATTTCACACTCTCACCCTAAGTCATCTAATAGGGGAGCAAACATCTTCCACCCTATGTCGAGCAATAAGAGTCATTGCATAGGGGAGAAACCGTCTTCCACCTTGTGTTAATGTAATGTCTCATCCATCCTGTTGTCCATTGATCTTCCCAACAATGACCCTCAAATTCATGTGGTATAACACTTACATCATAATCATCTTGGGTGACACATCTCTAAGCTTTCTCTCAACACGTTGGCCAGATGGGGAACGACACTCTTGACAAGCCCAACTTGTGGGTATGATTCCAGCTAGGGTATACTCTACATAGACCAAGATAAGGGAGCAACATCTATGAATCTATGGGTAACAAATAAGGGTTATACCCTATTGTCCATAGATATATCAACCCCAAGATCCCTCCATCTCAATTTCTCACCCTGGGATATCAGACAAGGGGGAATAATTAGCTCAATTTTCTCAATCAATCCTGCTCTCTGTAGATCAGAAACATATCATCGTGCTCATATCTGGTACCTGCTTAAACAACTCACTAAGGGGTTTGATCATAATGTCTCAATAGTAGCAGTCTCATGTTCATGCAAGACATCAAGACAAATATTATATTAGAACAAATATATATCACAAAAAGGATACCTTATTCATCCTCCCTCTCATGGAGGCATCAACCACAAGCCTAAGCTTGTCTTGTACAACAACATTATCTCAATATATGAGGATATTTTAGTCCAAACTACATACGAGAATATTTGCCAATCAGATCCCATTCTTTATTATCACAATGTATCACTATCATATCTAGGACTTGCTCAAACAACTCTCCAAAGATCTTCCTCAACCAAACTTCCCACAAGTATCCATGCTAGTAATAATGTACTCAACCTCGGCTATGCTTAAAGCTATGGATTTGTCATCCAAAATATCATGGCAGATATCATACTAAGGCAATACCCAGATGTGCTCGTCTCATCAATAACGATCCCAAACATCATTAGTACATCCATGCATTCATATATCATAAGAAGAATATCTCGGACCAAAAATTGATTGTCTCATGAAAATATCTTGAAGGGAGCTTGGTGGAAATCCAATGTGTATGAAGCGGCTCAATTATAAATTTACTCAGTTTCTATGCTTCAATGCTTCAATCAATTATCAGTTGCAAAGTCAGGTCCAACAATAAATCTACATAACTTCTTGAAATTCAATTGGAGTGTCCAAGGATTTTCATTTCCACTTTCTTAAAAACTGTTGAATAGATTTACGATACAAATTTTATTTTCCAAACTTCAGAAAGTAATCCATCATGCCATGATTCTACATTTCGAACTTCAGAGGCCAACTCCATCTTACTTTGGTTATTAAAGGCCCATTACCTATCAAGAAAAGACCATCAACATATAAAACCAAAATCAAAGTCATACCTTGGACTACTTTCAAGTAGAGGTTCGGATCAACACATGTTCCTAGCTTCACCAGGTAACTATCAATGTGGATATACTAGGCTCAAGGAGCTAGATTCAAACCATACAATGATTTATGCAAACATAATGTTGATCAAACCAATGTACTCAGATTTAAACAAATCAACACCATGCAATCAAATCAACTAAGTCAACTTATCAAGCTTTAGATGCCAAATGAAAATTAATATTAAATTCATATACTCTTAGAACCAAGTGTTAGGTAGAGCTCACATCCAACTACCAAGTTACAAATTTATCTATTATGATTCCAACCACTATTATTTACCAAGGAATATCAAGCCAAACTTTATCAAGCCATCCTCATGATCATAATACAAATAATTTATGTTACTAGATGAAAATTCTTACATCCATGATAATTCATATAAGTTTCATGCATTCATTGTGAGATTACTACATATTGAATCACAACTGTTTATATTTCAAACAAAGTTTCAAAACCAATGACGCCAATAAAAAATCTCTACTGAATACAAATATTAGTCATTAAAAGTAATTATGCTTACATAACACTGTCATCAAGGTAAATCATCAGATATCAAGTCAAATCATTAGTCATCAAGTCAAACCCTAATTTGTTACCGTGAATTCAATCAATCCATAAGCCAAAAAAAACCTATGACCATCAAGGATCATGTCAAAACTCCAACATTTCTCATCTATACCAATTAGCCAAATCTTGTCAAACCCTTGCAACTATTATTAATTACTTTCATATACTAGCTTCAATGATCAAATCAAAATGGCATGTTGATATGCATATTATGGTCCCCTGCAAACAAAAGTTTAGTTAATACATTCACATTATCTATAGTAAAACATTCAAACTTCCCTGATCATAGAAATTTCCATTGCATGCTCCATATCTATAGGACTGCCATATTTCAAGTGTGCTTCTAATCTCATGCATACGACTTCAGTGTTTGTGACTTACATGCACAACTGCACCCATAAGCCTTCTTCTGCATGGTTGGAGGCCTATAATTGCACTCTTAAGCCTCCTTCTGTGCAGTTGGGGGTTAGAGTAAGTGAAACGCTCTCTTCTTAGAGCAAAACTTGTAGACTAACAACATCAGACATTTGACAATTCCTGTCCAAAAACCTTACTTTAACAATAAAGAATATTATGTACATTTTATGCAAATGATAATAGAAGTAGAGGTCTTATGAAGAAGCCACTTCAGTTATCATCATTCCAGTCATCAACCTATCTATAATACTATCATGCATCAACAAAATTTTTATATCATAATATCAAACTATATCAAGTTCTAAAACATATATTCATCATGGGTTAGAGTCATATAATTAGGGCAGTTGACAAGTTCTTCATCATACTTCAATGATCATAATCACTACATCACTTCTTTATCACATTATCCAATTTATTAAGCTTATCAAAACCTAACCAAGGTTAATAAGAAGATCCAAAGCATCAATCTTATTGTTACACTTTCTGTTATCCAGGTTATCATGCCTATCACAAGCGTTAACAATAGTATCAAGTTAGCATGTCTAAAAAACAATGTATCTAGATTGCTTCATAAAATCAAGAAATCCATCGTCTAAAATGCAAGATACTTGTCAAATACAAGTGCACCAATATATCACATGTTTCATAAATCAAGATTACTTTCGTATCCATACATGAGCTATTCATGAGGGTGAAACTCCCATCATAGCTTAGGGCTTACCTTGACATCCAATAATGCAGTTGAGACAATATACTATACATACCTTATAACATTTAGGTACATTTTCATTTTGTATCACTTACTTGTCATGGGAAATTGTAGCTCTTCTCTTCCTGCACTAGCCATATTTTCCTGCACCTCAGATGATCCTTAAGAAGGATTCACTTATCACATCTCATTATGAGGATAGAAGTATCCAAATTCTCAAATATACATGTAGGAAGTATAATCAAGGATAATATTAATAAATCTAAACAAGAGTAAAGACATAAATAAAGAGTAGTCATCTTCAATGAGAGGTGATCATCTCCATCTTGAACCAATCTTCAAGATTCATGACTGTCCATTGTCCATATAACATTGTTGCCTTCAATATTTCAACCAACTTAATAGGCAATAAGGCCTAATTGAGAGTGTCCCATCTATGGCTACATCAAATCTGTCACAAGTACTAGAACATCTTCACACTGATCATGCTAGGGTTTTAGGGTCATATATCTCAAACATTTGTGGGTTTCTTCCAAACTCTAACTTCATAGTATCCATCAAACCCCAATAACCAAACTTCCTAGGGTTTCCTTCAAACCCTAGTATTCTTTTAGTTCTCCACCATATTCTCTTGCTTCCAATAATGGTGCCTTCATAGGGGTGATATTTAATGAATTTTCTTTAGCCCAACTTTGATACCATGATAATTTTTTCTTAGGGCTATATTGTTCTTTTCTTTAGATAATTGCATTCGATCATTTACACATTGAATTCACCCCAAAGAATCATATCATTATTCAGATTTACATCATTATTCAACAACATATGAAATTATATAGAAAGAACAATCTCATCATCGATGCAGTGGAACATAAAAGAACAATAGAAGAAAATCATTTACATATAGAGACACCAAGATTGGTCGGAGACCAGGGAAAAACCCACTATGGGGAAAACCCTTTCAAATTCTTCTTCTTATATATTTCTATTGAATGATTCAACAAAAGAGATTACAGTTATCCATATCATCAACCATAATCCTATCCAAAAAAATCAACTAAAAAACATCCATGAGATGAACCCAACAATGTTAATTATCGAAACCCTACTTCAGAAGCATGTGGTCAACTGCCACTATATTCGGTCAATTGGGGAAGTTTGCGATCAACTGATAAGACCAAACCTTGGGTTCTAATCGCACACAATGAATGACGTGCATGTGGTTGAATCGTCCAACTGCACACATGAGACTATATGCCTATAATTATAGTCAAAAATTTCCTATGTTCAGCCTATGGTCGAAAACTAAAACCTTTGTACACGTGTGAGCTTTAGACCCTGCAATCTTGGACCTGTAAGAGAGAACGTTCATGAACTATCTCAGACCCGTGTGAGACAAACCAAAGAAAGAATAAGAATGATCATAATGATGATATCCAAATGAGATTCACTTGAATTGTATTTATACTCATCCATGGATATCCAATTTATATTTTTGGGTCGACCTCTCCTTTTGTCCACATGTGGGCTTTAATTCAAAAGTACACTCGAAAAGAGGAATCTATTCCTATGGTTGGAATTTGTCACTGAGTTTCCAAATTAACATGTACCATGTGAAAGTGAATTCCATAAAAGTTAACCACATGTGAGACAATATTGTTGTTGGATGTGGAAAGTCTATAACATTGCAAAAGTGTCCAATGGTATCTCCACTTGTATTGGTTCCCTAAACTATAAACTTCTTTTCAACACTAAAGAGAACATATAAAGGGAATGTTCCTAAGGGACTACAAATCAGAGAAAGGAAATGCCTTTTAAGCATGCCAAAGGTATTATTTAACATAGAAGGGTATGCACATGATATAATGTTTCCCTAAATGGTAAGGTGTTCAAATGTTAAATAAAGTGTTAGGGAGGTGGTTAGATGATGTGTTAAGACATCACTAGACCTTATAACTCACATTTTTTAATACATGATACAGAAATATGGATTGTGAAATCAATGCAAGGACACATTTAGTAGACATGATCATAACTATTGGTCGATTAATTTACTAGTATGAATATTTAATTGCAATATGTGATGTGTAGTATGCTAGTAATGCATATATAATGAATGATGGTTCCATTTCACTTAGCATGATTGATATTTGAAAGCAATTGAATTATTAGCATGTTATAATTTTGAGACACTTCAAGGGTGGTTATAATTGTTTCAATGGAAGGATTATATGCATGTATACTCATAGTTTTTTATCAACTGAAATATTCAAATTGTAGGTATAATGGTCTTGGATATGGAAATGAGTGTGAGTCCATAATGAATAATTGGAACTACCACATGAAAGAGCCAAATATTATGAGAAGGAATCTCATATATGTGAAATTTATTTTTTCTTAATGAAATAATTTTTTCAAAACTTATATGTGGAATTATTATGATGATATCTCATGGTAATTGTATGTATATGATATAGGATATGATGGATTTTGAAGCTATAAAGCCAAAGAATAAGGCCACTATTATGATATTGGAACCCTATCTTTGCGATAAGTACTAGACAACTAGTGAATGCTTAGTATTAGATTGGAACTCTCTTTACATGTGAAAATATTAGCAAGACAGATCGAATAATGTGTCATTTAGTAGAGAAGAGGGTCCCTGATCCTGGAGGGTGAGTGTGATGGGAAAGAGGCAGATTAAAAGTGCATGTGACATAATGGATAGATTTATGAGGGTTTTTTAGAAAACATAGTGAACTACATTCTTGCCTATGATAGAAATATGCGATAAATACACAACCATATATATAAGTACTAAATTAAAATTTCACACTTATCTTTGAAGACATGCTTACATTGTGGAGTTGAGAAATAATGTCCATAATATAATTGATGTATGAAAATGGCTTAACTTGTATGTTTACTTGATGACTAATGTAGGTATATGTTAGAATGTTGAAGTTTGGTGATGTATCAAGACAACGAAGAGGATAGCATTGCTAGAACAATTAAGTAGTGAAGGCACTGCAAATGTTGTTGCAACAAAAGAAATAAAGGATGATGTATTGTTGCAATGAAGAGAACACTAAGAATGGTTATATTCCAAAGGGGAGGGGATGTAATATCCTAGTTTTTAATCTTGTGATTAGTTGTAGTTAATTACGATTAAATGTTGGTTATTGTTTTGGAATGGATATTTTAATTACCATGATTTATCTTACATTATGAGGAGGACATGCTATGGAAATTTAAATATTTACAAATATTGTTATTATGAGTTTAATAAAATAACGATATTTAGTTGAGGCATAAGCATGCAAAGGGGGTTGTGATATCATGATAGGGTAAAGGTGAGGAGGTCCTAATGGATTCTACATGCCAAACAATTGTAAGTTTTCCCATGTGTCCAAACTCACCATGTGCCTTATGAAAAATCTAGAAACTTTAACTATCAATCATTGAATACATGTGGTGGTTGGTGGGAAAGTACACCTTCCTTAATTATAGAAGCATGGGGATAAGTACATTCTCAATTGGAATTATAGGAAGAGTGAGCAAACTAGCCTGATTTTTTTACTAATTTTCTTGGAAATCGATTCCACACATCAAGCATGTCAAATGAGAACTTGTGGGTTGGGGGTTAGGAAATATGGGTCCTATATCCATGGATCGTTGAAGCAACCATATGTGTGCCTAAGGAGAACCACTCATTCACTCCTAGTATAGGGATGAGATTGGTTGCAAAGGTAGTGACTGAGTTGTTGGGGCATTTTTGATAAAAGGCATAATCGTTTAGTTGATGTGGACATGCAGAAACTAGTTGTAAAGAGGAAAAGTTTGACACTAGAATTCATGTGACTAGATATGAGGAGAGTGATTTCAGTTAATCTAGTGTTCAGGTGATTGGATAAAGAAGAAAAGAATTTAGGTTGGGTCAATTTTGTATGGGAGTATATGCCCAAAAAGAGATACAAGTGGGCATGCTGAGCATGGCAAGGAGAAACGTGAAGGATTTTGGTTATTCCTCACCCATGTGAAGGAGGAAGAAAGATGAAAACATGATGCATTGGGAAAAGGAGAAATTCAAAATGAAGAGGAAGTGAATTATTAGGGAGTAATAAATAAAAAGAGAGTGAAAGTGTTGCCTACAAAAGAATCCAAGAAGGCCATTAGGCTATGTGTTGAAAAATCCATGGCTAGAAATCAAGAAGGTAGTCATAGTCTAGGTTGGTACAACCAAGAAACGGAGCCACGAAAATATAAAATTAAGTGTTAATGGAGTTAAAAAATATATGGTAGACCCTCCATGCACACATTAAATAGCACTAGAGGGAGATACTTATGACGTACTAATGAAAAAAAGGAAGGACTTATCCTTGAGCTATGCGGGGCAAGTAGTGTCAATACCAAAATAGTTATGTTGTTCCAAGAAAAATTATTAGTAAGACCTTATATTAAGTAATATTTTGTCTTGAGATAAAGTGACCGCCCTGAATTATCCTACTTCACATTCTTGGTATCATAGTCTGACATAAGGGTGGACCATTATAGAAAGGATGAGTGCAACAACACCTACGGTTGGGTGGATAGTCACTCTGCCTCAATTAATTTTGGCAATCAATAATTAGATTAGATAAGTCCTTTCTATGTGGTAAATGAGTTATCATGAATAATTGTGCTAGTGTTGAAGATTAATTTCTACAAGAATAATGCTTGATTATATGGAGTAATCCATGTTTTATAAGCCAATATGTCCATGTAAATGGCACCTAAATGTTGCTATAAATAAATATGGTGTGTGAATCAAGACTATGGTTGTAGGATGTCATTGGTAAATAAAGAGCATATGGTTATCGTATTATATCCCTTAACAATGAAATCACATGTATGAATAAGTGAATGTACTTGGGGTTTAGGAGCTATAAACACCATTTGATTTATATATACAAGTACCCCTATTTTAGTAGAATCCTTGAATATGTTGTGTATTTCAGAAAGGATTAAATTATATGATTTTACTTGCGAAATGTAATTTTTGTTTTGGAATGCCTTTCAAAAATAATAATTCATAAAGTTGTAGTTAGTTATCCCCTTTGAAAACCAATTCCTGCATATATAGCTTAGGAATTGGGTTGTAGAAATTACCCTTGAAATCCATTAAATATTTTCTTAAAATGTTTTGTTTGAGAATGGACATGTGAAGTAGACCTCCCTATAGGTTTTCTTAGAATGAAATGTGTTTAAATGGGACAAGGATTTAGAAAATGAATCCTTGGTGAAGGAATAAGGCTTGAACCTTGTTATAATTCCATCAAATGTTTCAGTGAGAATGAGCTAAACCTATATAAACCCTTAGATCCCTTTAGAAAAGAGTTAGAAATTTGTATGGAAAAGACTTTTGGTTTTCACATATTGCATGAATAAAAAGTTGATGTGATGCAACATTTATCACACGAAATTGTATTTCATACAATGCAATGTTTATCACCCAGATTGCAATGAAAGTATTTGATAGTGTAATACATCACAATAGAGGAAGTTTTCCTCCTTGCAAGAAACACTTGAGATTTAGATACTTTTGAAAAAAGTGAATTTTTTTTGTGTCACATAGATCAAAAATTTTGTGAGATGTGATGTATTACACCAAAATAATCTTGGTGCGATACACCAAAATCATGAGAACTTTCCCATTATCACAATGAAGTAAATATTTATAGAGTGTAATGTATCGCACTAAAAGAGACTTTTAGTGACACTACAAAGTTTAAAACTTGTGGAAATGTGATATTACAAAGATCAAAAGTTTGTGGCAATGTAATATCACAAAGGGAGAAACTTTTTTTGGTGCAATGAAGTAGAAGTGTTTGCATGATTTTTCAAGAAATGAGATGTATCACACCAAAAGAAAATGGTGTAATATATCATAAAGATTAAAATGTTATTTTGATTTGATCATAGATAAATAATATGGAAAGAAGATTTCTCTTGCAATGTTATACATCACAAAGTTGGAAAATATGTGATGATACAATAAATACGAATTTCATGGAAGTAAATGTTTTTGAGAGGTAATACAACTTGTTGAGAGGGAGTAAACCTTTGAAATGTGTGATGTATAGCGTATAAATAAACTTACAATGTGATATAGAATAGAATTAAACTTACAATTCAATATGTTACAAATAGGGAAAATATATAATGATGTGAAACATTACAAGGAAAAAAGAATCCAGTTGTGCAATGAAAACTTGTTGGAGGCACTATACACACTATATCATGAGGAAAGTTAAATCCCATGTGAAATGGTGCATTTTTCATTAAAATATAAATATTTTTCAATACATTATATATCACATTGAAAAGAAAATGATTATGATATATGGCCATTCCATATTTTCTAACGTATGTTGTGCCATGTCAGTTAAAGATGCCACATAAGCATGTTGACGAACGGAATAAAAATTGATTAAGAACTTCAGAAGAACATAACTTCTTACTTTGAGAAGAAATGAGGAAGAATATAGTTGGAAAGATCTTGAAGAGTAGAATTAGCCTATGATCTCAGTATTGTTATTATAGTTAAGTCAAGAAAATTGAATTCATTGGAAATAAAAAAGAATTTGTGAGTACCATGTATCTTCAATTAAGTTCAGATGGGTATGGATGTATGACAGAGGGGTTTCAAATTAATACTTAATATTAGTTGTAAGAAAAATTTAAATCACCCCACCATCCCAACAATGTTTAAGGGGGTTGTGTGTATTACAAAGTGTATCAAAACACTGTTTGAGATTAGATATAAGCAAAATTTGAAACATCTCATTATCCCAATTACATATAAGAAGTTCGGTGGGCTACATTTGGGTTGTATGGCATATATTTTTGTGGTGTGCTAGAGCATATAAAGTACATTACCAGTTGTTAGTGCCCCTATACATATAGTTTTCTAATAATAACAATAATAACCATATACAATTTTACTAGTGCAATAGGTTTTTATAATGAGCATCACTATGATGTATTTGAGCATATAAAGTGCATTGGTAGGCGCTGATGTGCCTACACAAATGTCACATTGATAACAATAATAAAAAACCATATTCACTTTTCCAATGGGACATTTTCTTATAATGAACATCAATATGATGTGTACATAATTTTGAGGCACTCGGTATAGTGCATTGAAGTTTTTAAGACGTACGATTATGTTTCACACGATTTTTTTGAAAAAATAAAGTTTTATTTTTTAATATATAAAATATACCATTTACTATAGATTGTGTGTGTGTGCATGTACATGCATGCCTAATGAACTTTTTATGTGAATCAAAGACAATGATTATGATGAAAACAATAGGAGAAAGTTACCTATACAACTTTGTACATGAGTGGGAGACTTGAAATAAAGAGAGAGATACGTACCCTCAACTTGTTACAACCATGGTACCATCGTATAGAGGAGCACGTTTAGTTCATTATTGGGTTGTGTAGGAGAGGGCAAAATTTTCCATATTTCCCTGATCTCCAGCCTAGTGTTGTGGAAGATAGTTAATTGGCATTTGTGAAAACATATGTTAGTTGCATACAACAATAACCCTACAAAAAACAAATTTATTGGTGGAAAATTGTGTTTAGAGCATTTAGCATAGAGGAGGTTGGGTGTATGTTTCTTATGCTCATGACATTGGCACACTATATCTTTAATGAGAAATGCATGAAATTCCCTCAAATGCACTATGTAGATACTATACTTTAGAGGCCTAAAATAATTAAGTGAATTGCCATTTTTTTGTGATGTTTTTGTTTTGTACTAGATTATTGTTGTGTTGTGTTTGAGGGGAGGATGGCTTTTCTATTCACTTTGGAGTTATTTATTTTATTTCTTGAGAGGCTTTTGACTAGTCAACAAACATTCAACAACATCCCTCATAGGCCAATGACTTATGTATGTAAAATACCCATATAATTTAGTGAGTTTAAAGATTTTTGATTTTTTAGCTAGTGAGGATGATCTCGTCTTTGATCTTTAGAGTACCCATTCATGGGGATGGACTGATGAGTAAGTGCGAACACCATGTTTATCTAGATAGAGCCATTATACGCCAAAGATATTATTATTTGTATATTTTAACTAATCTAATTGCATAATTGTTTATATTATTTAATACACATGTAATTTATTCTAATATTTTGTTTAAATTTTCTAATTATTTTTGTATATTATTTTATAGATATTTGCACATATATTCAGGAGGTTCCTCCCAAGCAGGATGAGGAGATGGCTAAGGCTAATAATTTTCCTTAGTATAGAGATGCATCATGCTACACAGCTTGGATCAGAAATTCTATCAAGAAGTGGTATATCATATACATGCATTGATGACTAACCAAAAATTGGTACTTACACATGGGACTAGAAGCTTGCAATGTTGTGGTAATCCATTTCCCATTAAATGACTTTGTGGATGTGTCGTGATTTTATTTCCGTTATCTTACTCAAGATGTTGAGAACCCACAAGTGGTATTCTTTGGATTCACTTATTGAGGAAAATGATCCTCAACCTCTTCCTCCTCCACAAGAATAATGACCACCATCTATGATTATGTTGACGATGATGGAAATCCGTCAGCTAAGGGGGTCTCCTCGATGAAAATTCCCAATTAGACTTCACACCATTTTGTGTGGGATCCCTTCCGGAAATAAGGCTCGACTATCATATGTTCTCATAGATTTTCATCGGCTACAATTTTTAACACATGAGAGTAATGCACATGTAATATCAGATTAACAATTGAGTATTCCTTATGGATTGTTCAACTGCGGAATGTATCATGGTTCTTCTACTGAAAGGATGGAGAAAAATAAGCCTTTAAAAGACAAGTAATAACACTAACCTAGTAAAGACACACGTACATATACATATGAATGAATATTTGGAAAACTAGAAAAATTATTCACAATGAAAAAATGAATGTTAAAACACATACAACACACCTTCAACAAGATAAGTACCAAAGCCATTGAAATAGATCAATTCCTTAGTACATATGAAAACAAAATACATCGCAAACATTCAGAGAATAGTCTTACAATATTTACGACATATGCATGAAATTATGTTGGCTCAGTGAACTTTGAAATTAAGCAAAAGTTCCAAGATACATCATGACAGTGGACACCACTAGCTCCAATAGTGGAGCGTTAGAGAAACCACTTGCTCCTCCAAAAGAAATATATTCCTCTCTAATTCCTAGTAGGAGGATTCAATGTGAAAATTCCTTTGCATGAGATCTTTGGGTGTATATATAACAAATGGGTTGACCATTCACCTCCCTTGTGACTCTTGGACTACCCTCATGATTGTTTGACTTCTCTATGAATCTTTGACTCCTTTATGAATTTTCAAATTGTATAGATGACTCTTGGACTTCCACTTTAAATTACAGTTTTCCAATATTGAATTTACATAATCCACAAATGATGTGGCAAGACTTATGATAAGACATGACACGACACTAATGACATGGACTACATGATAATGTGGCATTGTCAATCCATTATTTGTTGTTGCTTTCTTTGTATCTCCTGAAATATGGAACATTTTCTTCTTCCTCCTCCTCCATAAGGCTTGAAGGTAGGGATACTTCAATGTGGTCTCTATTTCCACATGATATCGCAATATGTCATCCCTTTGTCTTTCTTGAAAGATCCACTTGTATTTGCAACTACAAAGGTGTCTTCTAGCACAATATCCTTCTTCATCTCCTTCATTTTCATCCTGTTGTAACATCATAGAACACCTGCAACTGAAATACATTCATGATAAGATGACATCAGTTTAATAAAATCATAGTCTAACATGCTTCATGAGAACCACTAACTGAGCTGGAATTGGGTGATATGCCGGGAGACAGGCTCAGGAATTTCACAGTTGAGCAGCTTGTGAGGTCAAGGGCTAAGACTGAGCCTTGAGACTGTGCAATGCACAGTTCAAGCAGGCCAAGGCAAGATAACTGCGTAGTTCAGGGGCTCAAGGGGTCATTGAGGCTTGAGGTTTCCCAATGTATAGTATTGGAGGGACAGAGGCCAAAATATTATGTAGTGGCATAGCTCAAGAGGCCAAGGGAAAAGACTGAGCCTTGAGACTGCACAATATGTAGTTCAGGCAGGCTAGGGAAAGATAAATGCGTAATTGAGGGGTTCAAAGGGTTAGCCTTGAGGCTTGATCCTTAAGGTTTTCCACTGTATATTTCTAGAGGGACAAAGGCCTAGTGATTGCATATTTGCATAATTCAAGAGGTCAAGATTGAGGCTTGTTGCTTGAGACTAGGTAGTGCGTAGAAGAGGATAACTGGAGATAAAGAGTACGTAGTTCTAGAGCTCAAGGGTTGAGGTTGAGCACTGAGATTACCTAGTGCACAGTTCTAGAAGGCGGGGAATACACATTTCACAGTGCCAAGAGGTAATTTTGAAGATTGAGGACTAAGACTATGCAATATGTAGTTCAAGACGGTTGAGTGAGGCCAAGTTGCTTAGGTGATAATTTTTCCATATTTGGCTAAGTGTGGGATCAGTGAGACAAAAGTGAACAATGATAAAACTTAAGTATGATCACACACTTAAGAAAGTTGAAGATGCAACATTCATCACTCGGAACACATGAAAAACATAAAACCCCCAATGTGATGACATTGTGACAACTTTCCCCCAAGTGCGACACTAAAGGTACACTTTGTGATGATGGTGATGACACTTGGCAACAATGCTTGAAACTTTGGGAATGAGTGTGATACATATCTACATGATAATAATGACTCATTAGCACCAAGGTTCCCTTTGAAACAAACCGAAACTATATTTGTATGATGTCCAATGATTTCCATGCCAAAAGATGACATTTGTGATAGTAAGAGGAAAGTGCAAATGACACTTGAAAAATGTGAACAACATTGAAAGAGGCACATTCCAGAATGAAGACAACATGAAAACGACACTTATAAACAGTCATAAACATGAAAGTGACACTTGTAAAAGCGAAGGTGCGCAAAAGAGAAAGTTGGAAAAACTCACTAAAATAGAAGAACATTCGCAACCAAAGGTGAGAGATTGTCGATGAAAGTGCGCATTGACTACTGACACAATTTGAACGATGCATAGACACTATCTTGATGGAATTGTGTTATGCCTTTTTAAGCTTGCATAAAAGAGTGCGCTCATGAACTTGTATAGACTGAGCATGTGTGAGCACGTGCCTTTGACACTTATTGATCCAACATAAAGTGACTACAGAACAAATGATCGTAAGATCCATACTAGGCTCCAAGATTCAAATGTAGACCAAATTTTGGAGGGTGTTTGTCACTACGACAATACTTGGTGATACACTGGTAGAACTCTAACTTCTTTGGCTTGGTCAAATCTTACATGCAGGGTCTAGTTTCTCAAGAAGTATTGATTTATCGTTCAAATTGCTTTGGCTTCCCCACTTACCCATGTATAAAAATAGTCCACTTCATCCTTTCCCCATTGAACACAATCATAAAGTGAACTATATCACAATGTTTCAATTCAAGAGAAGGGTAATGTTATTCGCGAGCTTAATATATTCAGAGTATAGTTTTTCATCTCTAGTGTTGGTCTGCTGCCAACATGCCTGGACAGTACCCTGGCGGAGTCACTTCAGGAACACAAACATTGCTCCACTACTAGCAAGCCTGGACAATACCCCATTAGAGTTGCTTGCTTCACCTCTCTGCGCAGGAATCCTTTCTCTTCTTTCACCATTTATTTATTTATTTTATATAGGAATGTGCATCAACACTTATTAGGCAGAAGAGGGATCTTGACTTATTGAGAGAAGAAGAGGTTGTTCCTTCAAAGAAGCACATATATAAAACCTTTCATATGAGTTTTCTCATTTAGATTTTCCCCTTGTCCTTCTCTGCTTGATCAGATAAGCACAGAAAAAACTGAAACATAAATAATTAAGCATAGAAATGAGGTTCCTAAAATAGATGCAAGTATCATGGTTTCATACAAAGCACTCCTTACGCAAGGATTGTATTTTCCATCAAAATATCATTGACCAAAACGTATGAACCAAGATGAAGAGGTCACGAGATCTTTTTTATTTTTCCACCTTGTCTTTCAATCCAAAGGGAATATCCTTCATGCAAAGTCTTATTAAACAAAACATGAAAGAAGAGACAAGACATAACAAGACAACAAAATCGAAGGATAAAGAAAATGGAGGCTATCGAAAATGGATGCAAGAAAAAAGTAAAAAAACACAAGAAAAAGTACAGAGAGCGAGTGTAGGATGAGTGTATAAGGGAGATTGGTATGCAGCTAGACCTACTCCTAACCTAACCAGCTATAAGGTCAAGGTTAATTGTAATGATATTTCCAATGTAGCCACTGTAACTTCTCCCGACCTCCATACATAAAGATACAAGAAATTAAAACAAATATAAAACAATGTGCAATAGAAAAGATAAGCACTTAAATAATTCGCACAAAAATTGAAAGTCTTGCTTGTTAGCAGAAAGATATGTCATAGCGACTACTTCTAACTAATTCACACTCTTACATTTTTTATGAAATTAAACAAACCTCAAAAGCTTCTTGTGAATGCATCTTCATTTATATTGTCTTCCTTAGAAGCATGAGAAAAGATTGAAACTTGTTATTTGACAGAGCTTACCAGTTAAGATTGCTCCAACCATTCAACGATTAGATCATGAAATTCGAAATAGTCCTCTCGAGAACTCTGAAATCTTTGAAAATGTGAATTGTTAATTAAAAGTATGGGATTATGATGAAAATATTGTAAGGGAAAATGAATCTAATCATATTTAGAAGGCTTTTCAAGATAGCAAGGGCTTAACAAAACCATCAACGAAGATTGAAGTGCCTCAGCTTCCTGGCAAGTATATGAATAGTGAAATAAACCATACAGATTAATGAATGTGAAATAACTATCATCAGATATGCTGGTGGGAGAAAGATAAATCGAATAACAATTAATATAATGATTAGATGGACCCTGGTTAATAGACAACAAATATATATCAGTTTGAACAACTTTACAAATGCCTTGAACCATAGAATCATTTCCCTTGCATGATAAATATGACAAACCATTTCCTTATAACTAGTTATACACTACACTAGCATCGTAATTGTCGAAACAAGTGAAAAGGAATGCCAGTATAAAAAATACATGAAACTAGTTAGGATACAATGAGTGGAGAAGAATTTGATTTGCTAGATAAATCATGCATTCATTAGCACGCAAGAGGATTTCATATGTGATTAAGAAAAAAATTAGTAGTATAACACTCACAAGAAAAACAAGGAGCTAACCATTCTGAAATGCATCTAATAAACATGATTCCTTTAGCCAAATATCATTTTGAAATGATCAACTTCACAGTTACATGCTTATATGAGAGATATACAGTCCAAATTCGAGTTAAGTACAATATCCTTGCATGGAGATGAATCGACTGAAAGAGAATATTGAATCTGATTAGAAACCGAACCTTGAAAGTTCAAAATATTATTTCTGCAATACAAAACATCTTTCAAGAAGGAATTTACATCAAGTGAAACCATGTGAAGAAAATAATTTTGCGAGGAAAACCAGATCTGACTTAGTTTGGGTATCTTACCAAAGTCACGAGATCCTAACATAACCATCAATGGAAGTTAAAGTGCCTCAACTTCCCAACAAGTCTTGCAATTTTCAAGGGTTATAAAATCACATTTTGAACATTGAATTAGATCATGCATGTTGGGAGAATAATTACTTCCACTGATTTCAATACGACCACTACAAATCTTATGGGACCCATCTTTGTCACTAATTTGATCAGATTTTACAGCTTCAACAACCGTATTACTAAAATTGAAGGATTATTTTGATCACAAAGATAAAGATGTATGAATCAGATAAATTTCATGATAAAAATTATTTGAGGAGTTGTCCTCATGGAAAACAGGGGATGATACATGATGGAAATGATACTCAATGATATGATTGTTTCCCTTTTCATTGTGGCTAACCTCACTACCTTGTGTCAATTGAAAAGTTAACTCATCATATGAAGAGCTTGAATATCATGGAGTATATTCATCACAAATAGATGCATCGCAAATAGTAGAGCACAAGGGATAGTGAGATGAAGAGGAAGTTTTCATAAGAACATATTCTTTGACCGAATCAGATCCTAGATCTAAATATTTCAAATCAAAATTTTCTTGAGAAACTAAAAGACCAGCTGGTGCACTTGGGCATTCATCATCGCATACATCAACAAATTCATCATCATTAGAATGATTGTTTCCCAAGACTATAGATTGATTAAGAAAACTTAATTCATTCAATTGAATATCAATATTAGTAGATTGAAAATCATCCAAAAATGAAGGAACAACATCCTAACCCAGAGAGTTTTGAAAGAGGGACAAGAGATCAAGAGTCTCCTCACTTTCCTTCTCCTCTACATGTATAATGTGACTTCCTTGTACCCGATAATAATTTGAACCAACAACTTGAAAATAAGGAGAGTGTTAAGAACTAGTTGGTGGAGCAGATTGATCAAGTGGATCATGATACAAGGAGTCATGGCATGTAGATGATAGAGGATGACAAATTTCCCTTGGATAAGTAATACTTTCAATGGAACCAGATTCAAGATTGAGGTTAAGAATGCTAGTATCATCTTTAGGAGTCGAAGGATTAGCCTTCACCCTAGGCTCCATGAACCATTCCAAGGTTTCCTCTAAAGGCTCTAGATCATAAGAAGTGGATGAAGGATGAAGAGACCAATCAACCATTTGATTTTCATATTTCCCAACTTTGGCATCATCGCAAGGAGACAACCACATTAGAACTGGAAAAGGAGGAGGAAAATGAACAAAAGGAATAGTACGTTCCTCCTTTGAAAATAATAGTGTCTCATGATTTACAAAAGTTGGGGAAGCAGAAATATTATTGGTTTCAGTTTCACCATGTAAAGAGATATGAACCAAATGCTCAAACTTTTGTTTAAAGAAATCCCAATCTATGTCTTCTTCAGGAAATTCATAACATAGGTGAAGGAATGAATTAGATAAATCCTCAATTGATTCATTATAATTCATTCTTAGTTGATTAATCCTCTTAAGAACATCCAGGTAATCATACATATCAAATGCTAAAGGAATCTCCTTGATAAGGTGTTCAAAAGAATGAATAGTAGCGGGTGGTAGGGTATGACACCATCAGATAGCCCAACCTTCAAGTGTGAGGTAAAAAAGAATGCAAGCCACATCTTCATAGCCAGTCTCATAGTATTCACAAAACCTAAGAAAGAGAGATGCATGCTTGGTAACGGATGTATCACCCTCACTATCAAACTTAAATTGAGACAAGGCACCAAGTTGTTCCATGAAGATGATAAGTTTACCAAGAGATAGGTTAGAGAAACATTTTGGGATTATGATTTGGGGATGAGCCATTTTAGATAAGAGATTCAAAACAAACTCAATGGGCACAACTTTTCATATGTCCTCCTTCTAGTTCCATTTGTTGACAGTGCTAGAAATTCGTCAACCAAGCGGTTCTCCCTGATGAAAATTTCCAATTAGACTTCTCACCATTTGGTGTAGGAGCCCTTCAATAATAAGGCCCAGTTGTCATATGTTCTAGGAGATTTTCCTTGGCTACAATGCTTAACATGAGAGATTAATGCATAGGTAATTTTGGATTAGCAAGTGAGTATGCTTTGTGGAATGTTCAATTGCAGAATGTATCACAGTTCTTCTATAGAAAGGGGGGAATAAAGTGAGCCTTTAAAAGACAATTAATAGTACTAACCTAGTAAAGACACATGAGAATATACATATGAATGAATCATTGGACAACTAGCGAAATAGTTCACATAGAAGCAACGATTGTTAAAACACATACCACTCACCTTCAACAAGATAAGTACCAAAGCCACTGAAATAGTTAAATTTTCTTAGTATAGATGAAAACAACATAAATCAAAAACATTCAAACAATAGTCTTACAATATTTATGACATGCACATGAAAGTTTGTTGGATCAACGAGCTTTAAAATTAAGCAAAAGTTCCAAGATACATCAAGATAGTGAACACCACTAGCTTCAATAGTGGAGCATTAGAGCAACCACTCGCTCCTCCAAAAGAACTATATTTCTCTCTAATGCATGGTAGGAGGAGCCAAGGTGAAAAGTCCTTTGCATGATATGTGAGGGTGTATATATAAGAAATGGGCTAACCATTCAACTCCCTTGTGACTCTTGGACTACCCTCATGACCATTTCACTTCTCTATGACTCTTCGACTCCTTTATGACTTTTCACATTCTATGGATGACTCTTAGACTTCCACTTCACATTGTATTTTTCCAATATTGAATTTACATAATCCACAAATGATGTGGCAAATGATGACTCACGAAAAGACATGACATGAGACTGATGACATGGACTACATGATGATGTGGTAGTGTCAAGCCATTCTTTGTTGTTGCTTTCTTTGTATCTCCTGAAAGATGGAACATGTTCTTCTTCTTCCTCCTCCATAAGGCTTGAAGGTAGGGAGTCTTCAATGTTATCTTGATTTCCAGCTGTTGTTGCAATCTAGCATCCCTTTGTATTTCTTAATTGACCCACTTGTCTTTGCAGCTACAAAGGCATCTTCTAGTAGGGTCTCCTTCTTCATCTCCTTCATTATCATCCTTTCGTAACATGATAGAATACCTGCAACTAAAATCCACTCATGAAAAGACAACATCAGTCCGATAAACCCCTACTCTGACATGCTTCATGAAATCCATTGACTGAGCTGGAACTAGGTGATAGGTTGTGGGACAAGCTCAAGAATTACGTACTTGAGTAGCTCAGTAGGTTAAGGGCTAGGACTGAGCCTTGCCTTGAGACTGCACATGTGCAGTTCAGGCAGGTGAAGGAAAGATAATCATGCAGTTGAGGGCCTCAAAGGCTTGAGGCTGAAGGCTTGAGGCTTAAGGTTACCCAATATACTATTCCATATTGATAGAGGCCAAGGGATTGCATAGTAGCATAGATCAAAAGGTCAAGGTCTAGGACTGAGCCTTTAGACTATGCAATGTGCAGTTCAGGGAAAGATAACTGTGCAGTTCAAGGGTTCAAAGGGTCAAGCTTGAGGCTTGAACCTTGAGGTTTCCCACTATGCAGTTTTGGAGGGATAAAGGCCTAGGGCTTACACAGTTTCACAATTCAAGAGGTCAAGGTTGACGCTTGTTGTTTGAGACTGTGCAATGTGTAGAAGAGGATGACTGGAGGTAAAGACTGCGTAGTTCTAGAGCTCAAGGGTTGAGGATGAGCACTAAGATGGCCCAATGCGCAGTTATGGAAGGCAGGGAATATGTATTGTGTAGTTCCAAGAGGTAAGGTTGAAGCTTGAGGGCTGAGACTATGTAGTGTATAGTTTAGGAAGGCCGAGTGAGGTCAAGTTGCTTGGGCGATACCTTTTCTAGATTTGGTTAAGTATGGGAATAGTGAGACAAAAGTGAACAATGATAAAACATAAGTATGATCACAGACTTAGAATAGTTGATGACAAAACATTTTTCACTTAGAACACATGAACAACATAATACCCCTACTGCAACGAAATTGTGACAACATTCCCTAAGCATGACACTAAAGGTACACTTTGCGACGACGATGATGAAACTTGTGCAACAATGCTTGAAAATTTGGGAATGAGTGAGATAAATTTATAAATCATAAGAATGACTCATTATATCCAATGTTACCCCTTGAAACAAGCTAAAACTACATTTTTGTGATGTGCAACGCCTGCCATGCTAAAACACAACATTTGGGACAGTAAGAGGAAAGTGCAAACAACATTTGCAAAATGCGAACGACATTGAAAGCGACACATGCTAGAATAAAGACAACATGAAAAAGAAACTTATTACAGTGAAAAAATGTAAAAGTGACAATTGTAAACATGAAAGCGACACTTGTGAAAGTGAAGGTGCATAAAAGAGATAGTTGGAAAAAATCACTAAAATAGAAGAACAATCACAACCAAAAGTGAGACACTATCAATAAAAGTGCACACTAAATGTCGACACAAGATGAACATCACACGGGAACTGTCTTGATGGACTTGTGTTATGCTTGTTAAAACTTGCATAAAAGAGTGCACCCATGAACTTGCTGTGGAATGAGCATGTGTGAGCAGGTGCCTTTGACACTTATCGATCAAATATAAAGTGATTACGGAACAAACAATTGCAAGATCCATAGTGGGCTCCAAATTTCAAGTGTAGACTAAATTTTGGAGGGTGTTTGTCGCTACGAAAACAGATTCCATGATTGGATCAACCACTATCTCATCCTTCAACATTAAATAAATCACCTCTCCTCTAATACCAAATCAACCACCATCTCATCATCTAACAACTGACTGACCACTAGCTCCTCTAAGATTTGACTGACTAGCTTCTACTTATTAAACCCTATAAAGGCCCACATAACCCTAAAACCCCTTATTAATCCCTATATATTGAGTGCTTACAATTATATTATTATATTTTTATATAGGCTAAAACCTAGCATGGCCCCATTTTATTATAATTGTACCCTTTGTCTCCTCTATATATGCTAAGGATACCTAGTCTTAGGATCACCAAATTTTGTCTTGTACATTGTATTCATTGTAAATGTAGGATCCCCCTCAAAGAGGACTGTAATTATTGGTTTCTTATCATCTTTAAGGGGGACACTTGACATTTATATTTGACTGTTTCAATCAAGATACTATATCTCCTTAGTATATGTAAAGGAGACAAAGGGTACAATTATAAAAAAAAGTGACCAAAGAAACTTTTTTAATCAAGAGAAACAATTTCTCAAGAAAAAAAATAGATTGACTGTTGGGTCTCCAAAATGTCATCCATGTTTACCCACATTTCCATCATTTTACCCTCATTCTATAACTCTATAGCCCCATAACCCTACATTAAGTAACCATTTTCATTATTGTATGGGTTTATCATTATTATTTTCCAAGTCGTTGATTTTAAGTATTATAAGTGAATTTATGATTAAATATTAGGAAATTAACAAGTTTTCATATATATCTAAAAGTAGTTTGAGTTTTGTGATATTATAGGCTTAGTTGGAGATTCTAGAAGGGTCCTAGCCACCCAACCACAAATTTGAATTTCAAATTACAACTCATGAAGATTTGTGGAATAATTGTAGCAGATGTGGATCATTAACTATGCACATTCAAAGGAGAAGAATCATGGATGAGAGAATTTTGAGAGGATTTGTATCTTACATTTTTAGGTGATTGGTTGTAACCACAAGAGACAAATGTGGATTTAGGAGAGATCTAAGGATCTATATTTATTGAATAGTTATCCTCAATTTTTATATAAATAGGAGTGGACCTTGTTAGGTTGTGTTATATTCTTTCCATGACTAACCTATGTAGTGAACCGGGGGGTTGGAGGGGGGGTAGAGCCCCCCATTCGTTGCGCCAATTGTGCAGCGGGGGGTCACAGGGGGTTTGAGGGGGGCGGGTATCTCCCCTCTATGGGATCTGGGGTAGCACCTTGAGAAAATTTTTTTGGACCCTATATTAGGTTGGGCGAACCTACCTATGGTTTTCGTTCCATGGTTTTCGATGCAATGGTTTTCGGTCCATGATATTGGATGCTTCGACATGTATAAATATGTATTATAACATTGAAAGGAACATAATGAAAAATCAAGCTGGTAGTCCCGGTTTTGGGATCCAAGGGAAAATCTCTGTGTATATGTGTTTTATGTGTTATGCTCTCGCATTGTTTATTTTATGTGTTTTAGAATTCGTATGCAAGTAATTTCTGTACGGGGTTAAAACCTACACCTTCATACAAAGGGTTGTTAGGTATTGGTTGTTAGTTGTTAGAGGTTAGAGGTAGCTAGTTGATAGTTGAAGGTTCAAAGTTCCATCCAAGATGTGCATTATAAAGTGAGGATAGAGAATTCTTGTAATATCTTGTAACTCATTTTATGAAATACATATTTCTACTTTGATCTCCAAGATGTGATAGTTGTCCAGTGTGCTTGCCGAGGAATGGATGGCCCCCATCAAACACAGTTTGCACAACTTTGTACATATTGATAACATAGTATAGTTATGTTATTTCATTTATTTTCAGCAAGTGTGTTTTCATTTTATGTAAGAGTGATTTTCCTTTCAACAAGTGTGATTTCAATTATGCAAGTGTGGTGTGATTTTCATTTATGCAAGTGTGGTGTGATTTCAATTCTTCAAGTGTGGTGTGATTTTAATTTATACAAGTGTGGTGTGATTTCAATTATGCAAGTGTGATTTCAACTTAAAGCAAGTGTGATTTCCTTTATACAAGTGTGATTTCAATTTCTTTATGTTTGGTTTGGTTTGGATTAGATTGATTTAATTAGATTTGTAATTAGTTTCAATTGCATTAGATTAATCTATTCTGGTTAATAACTACCTAGTACATATAGTACAGGCATACCTCATCAGTCTATGAACCCCAGATTGACAATCAATGATGGGGATTTAAATCACAATTAAATCACCCAACATTTTGGCACTGTTTTCGGGGAGGTATACATAGGTGTTTATTTTGAAAGTTTAGACAACTCATTATAGTTGCATTCATTCTTAGATGCATAGCTAAAATCATATTAAAATAATTTAGGATGTATATTAGATTTCAATAATTTTTCAAAACTTTGTACTAATCTGTGTGCATGACTGATTTGAAAATGAAGATCTTAGACTACTATTAAGGTATTACATACTCATGTGCATGGATTTTCCTACATTACTTAGTGCAACAGATCGATAAGATTGTGAATAATATAGGCAATGAAACAGTTAAAGAAACATAATAGACAAACACACATAACTCAACAAATTTAATATGGAGTTCACTTAAAACTCATGGGCTACGTCTCTTGGTTCAGCCTTTAGTGGTGACCTCTCTATTATGTCTTCAAGAGTAGATTTTTACAAAATGTGAGCTCAATTTGAGTCTCACACAACAGATACAAAACCACAAGGCTTTACTTGGATTCCCCAAGTCTTTCTGGTACACAGACTCTCCTCACTGACTCTCTGTCTCTGTTTGCTCTCTGTCTCAACACTACTTCCCTTTTGTCTCTGTTAGTCTGTGGCTTTAAAGCCAATCAGCACTATCCATTCGTTTCCCCTTCTCGGGCTCTCTAGCTCTCGGTCTCTGTTCACTCGAATCCCCCTCTAAGCGTTAGCAATCATTCCATAACGTTTTCAGGGGAGGTGGCCACCTATTCTGCAATGGAAGGGGCCATCAGGCCTTTGAAATACTCGAAATATCCATTCTTTGTTTACACAGAGAAATACATTCAAACACAGAAAAGTATTCCAAAACACAGTTCATCAGACTTCAAATATTCATAAATCTGCCTTACACTTCTATCGGGTATGCCTTTTAATCGCTATCGCAATTCGCCACTGCCCTGTTCCGTGGTTTCCCTTTGTATTTTAAAAATACATTAAAACATTGCAAAATCCTATAAAATGGCTTTAGACCGACTTGAAATAATATAATATCGCATTCATAAATCCCGTCGGGTTTGGTTTCATCGCATCAATGCTTCCCTTCGTATTTAGTTGATTAAACGAAATACGCGAAATACATAGCAAAACACCTTTTTACAAATCTCATAACATATCAAACATTGCCTATAGCCTTGTCGGGTCTCACCATCACATCGCATATATGTAACGGCCCTGCTCCTTGTATTTGCCGATTGCGATATCACGATTCAACTTGGGCCGTCGATCTGTGCGCTTGATCGACGGTCGTCATTGACTTCGCTGATCACTATCGCATGTTCCATGTGGTTTTCACCGATAACCTTTGCTTACCACCGCCGGTTGCGATATGTCGATCAGATCTGGACCATTGATCGGCCAGATCCGATGGCTCCTACAAAAATTTGGTTTGATCTCCGATAGGTTCGATTTCACTATTTTCTTTATGTTTTTGCCTCCCGAGAGTGTTACCCACCATTTTTATAAGTCCATCCTTTTGTGATAGTTTTGATTTTAAAGACTTAGAGGGTGTTTTGGATCCATTTTGGATCACGCCTTTCCACTGAAAAATCTTTTGGACCACCAAAAGTTGGTTTTCAAGCATCGCTAAAGTGAGGATACAGCTTCCTCACTTGCCCAATTTCCATCCATCATGCACTACTTGGTTTTGAAACTTTGAGTCCAATTCTAAGGTACTTGATATCCTCTCTGCATGTAGTTCTCACCTTCCTATCCAGAACAACATCTTCCTGCAACTCATTGAGATATTCAGGCAAAAGATCATCAATAGAAGGAAATTGACTTTGCTCTTCGGGATCTTGAATTAATGAAGGTTCAAACACTCTCAAATTTTCTGCATTAACCACTGAATAGATG
Organism: Pinus taeda; assembly: GCA_000404065.3. Lineage (NCBI taxonomy): Eukaryota > Viridiplantae > Streptophyta > Pinopsida > Pinales > Pinaceae > Pinus > Pinus taeda. The sequence goes on along the minus strand of APFE031381921.1, from coordinate 17,352 downwards.
TGCATGTAAGTTGGAAAATCAAGGCGAAAAGCGTTCTCACCAACTTTCTCAAGTATCTTGAAAGGCCCATACCTTATTGGATTTAGCTTCTTACCTTCACCTTCCATTCTGTCTTTGCTGATGTATAGCTAGACTTGATCACCAACTTGGAAGCTATGCTCAATTCGATGCTTATAATGCCTTGCCTTGTACTTGGCATGGCTTCTCTCCAGTTGTTCCTGCACTGCTTGGTGAATTTCTTAGATCTGTTCAATGAACTTGGTTGCTTTGTCCACATCACTATGTGTTGGCATTATGATACATATGTTGTACTTTATGGCAACCCACTCATCTCAGATGATAAATTATAGTGCAGAAAAGTTCACACATTTTCATGCATAGAAAGTTCACGCAATTTCATGCAGAGAAAAGTTCCTTTCATGCAGAGAAAAGTTCACGCACTTTCATGCAGAGAAAAGTTCATGCAGAGAAAAGTTCCTTTCATGCAGAGAAAAGTTCACGCACTTTCATGCAGAGAAAAGTTCACGCACTTTCATGCAGAGAAAAGCACACGCACATGGGAAATCTTATGGTTGGTTCATGGTATTAGTTCGAT
>APFE031381921.1:0-14505 GCA_000404065.3 Pinus taeda | reverse complement strand
TCATCATCATGTCCATCCTTCTTACAGTGACTGCATGAAGGTTTGTCTTTCTGTACAACATTTGCCTTCCTCTCTTTCCATTTCTGCTTTTTCTTTTCCTTGTTCTTACTTGTAGTGGGTTTTGATGATACCCCAGTCTCTGGGTTCACATTCTTGCCTCTAGCCTCTAGATGTGTAGCCTGAACTGATACCTCATCTATGCTAGTAGGGTTAAACATGAGAATGGTGTGCCTCAAATAGCTATGCAAACCACCTATATACTTCAAAAAAGTTTCAGGCGAGTTTAGAGAAATGCCTAGAATTAAAGCTCGTTTTCTAAATTCCTGGGTATAGCAATGTACAATTTGCCCCTTTAATTGGCAAAGAGTTTTCCAACTCATCATTGCTTGCTGCATATAAGCTAGTGGATAGAATGTTTTTTTAATGGCAGCAAGAATTTTACCATGCTTCTTCAAATCAGCGTGTGTCCTACCTTCCCACCACACTAGGGTAGTTCCTCCAAGGTGAAGACTGGCCAACTGAATCTTTCTCCTATCTGAATTGATGTTCTACACCCTACAATATACAATCTGTCTAATCCAGTTATCTAGCTTTTCTGCATTTAATTCTCCATCATAGATTGGCAAATCAAATTTTACATCTAATTTAATCAAAGATGTTTTCTTCTTTTTATTTTCAGGGCTAGAAGGAGGTGTTGATGGAGGAGGCTCTTCCCCTTTCCCTTTGCCTTTTGAATGGTAAACTAGAAGATGTTCCTCTAGTCCTTTTCCTGTTTGAGATGCTGAAGGGCTTTCCCCTCAACCTTTCTTAAATTCACGATACATCTCTTCCACCATGGCTCTCATGGTCAGGAAATTGTCCATGAACTGAGGTTCTGATCCCAAGCGAATATATTTGGCCATTCTCCTCTGAGGGTGGACTCTTTCAATATTTGGATTAGTCTCAACAAGCTCTACTTCTCCTAGTTTGAGCTTTAACCTAGTTAGCATTCAACAATCCAGCACAAGCTTGTCTAACCTTAGCAAACCTAAAGCTTTGATACCACTTGATCTGAAAATGAAGATCTTAGACTACTATTAAGGTATTACAGACTCATGTGCATGGATTTGCCTACATTACTTAGTGCAACAGATCGATAAGATTATGAATAATATCGGTAATGAAGCAGTTAAAGAAACATAATAGACAAACACACATAACACATCAAACTTAATATGGACTTCACCCAAAACTCTTAGGCTACGTCTCCTAGTACATCCTTCAGTAGTGACCTCTTTATTATGTCTTCAAGAGAATATTTTTACAAAATGTGAGCTCAATTTGAGTCTCACACAATAGATACAAAACTATAAGGCTTTACTTGGATTCCCCAAGTCTTTCTGAGTACACAGACTCTCCTCACTGACTCTATGTCTCTGTTTTCTCTCTGTCTCAGCAGTACTTCCCTTTTGTCTCTATCAGTTTGTGTCTTTAATGCAAATCGACATTGTTTGTTCGTTTCCCATTCTCGGGCTCTCTAGCTTTCGGCCTCTATCCGCTCAAATCCCTCTCTGAGCATTAGCAATCATTGCATAACGTCTTCAAGGGAGGTGGCCACCTATTCTACAACGGAAGGGAACATCGGGCCTTTGAAATCCCCAAAATAGCCATTCTCTATTTACAAAGAAATACATTCTAACACGGGAAAAATCCACCAAAACACAATTCATCGGACTTCAAATATTCATAAATCTGCTTTATACTTCTATCTGGTCAGCCTTTTAATCGCTATCGCAAGTCGCAACTGCCCTATTCCATGGTTTCCCTTTGTATTTTAAAAATACATTAAAACATTGCAAAATCCCGTAAAATGGCTTTAGACCGACTTGAAATATTGTAATATCGCATTCATAGATCCCGTCAGGTCTGGTTTCATCGCATCGACGCTTCCCTTCGTATTTCGTTGATTAAACAAAATACGTGAAATACATAGCAAAACACCTTTTTACGGATCTCAAAACATATCAAACATCACCTATAGCCTCATCGGGTCCGGCCATCGCATTGCATATATGTAACGACCCTGCTCCTTGTATTTGTCGATTGCAATATTGCGATTCAACTTGGGTCGTCGATCTACGCGCTTGATCGACAGTCCTTGTTGACCCCGCTGATCGTTGTCGCATGTTCCATGTGGTTTCTGCTGATAGCCTCTGCTTTCCACCACCGATTTCAATATGCCAATCGCATCTAGACTGTTGATCGACCAGATCCGACAACTCCTGTGCAAAGTTGGTTTAACCTCCAATAGGCTCGATTTCATTGTTTTCTTTATGTTTTTTCCTCCCGATAGTGTTATATGCCATTTTTATAAGTCCATCCTTTTGAGATAGTTTTGATTTTAAAGACTTAGAGGGTGTTTTGGATCAATTTTGGATCAACGACAAGAATTATCAGCTAATTGGAATAATTCACAGGCAATTAAGAATTTGAAGAATGTTCTGCCAAGAACTTTCTTGAATCTTAGCAACAACTGGGATATCTACCTCTCAGGAAGAGTATATTTTAACTGCATGCAGAAATTTGTCTATCTCTCCACCTCCACAAGAAGATCTTCAAGTTTCTTTTGATTCCTCTTGTCAATCAGTTGAAGAGGCTAAAGAATCATGCAATACTTTGGATGGGGAAACCACTAGAATCTAAGATTGAGGAATGCATAATAAAGGAGGATATTCAATGTGATTTAAACCAAGAAAGGAATCAGGAATGTCTTAGCCTTATTGAAAGATGGTTTCAATCAAGGATCAAGTCACATCACTCTTCCATTCTTCCTTACTTCTTGATTGCATTATCAAAACAACTGGTTTTTCATGCTTTGATGTGTTTTAATGCATATTTTTCAAAACTAAGCATGAATATATGTTAGGATATTCTGACACATAGGAAATAATTAAGGATAACTTAGTCTAGTGTACCAGGGAAAATTTTAAGAACCACCCTAAATTTATATGTATAATAAATGGGCGAATCCCCATGATACATAAGAAAAGTGGAAGGCGATTTTATCAATAATATAATATGTATATATAATTTTTTGGCGAATCTCTCACTGGATTATATTATCTTGTAAAGACATGGTGAATCTATCACTAAATTATAAAATCTTGTAAGATCTTAGCAAATCTTTTACTGAATAATAAAAAGTGAAGTCTTAGCGAATGTTTTGTTAAAGTATGAAACCATATATGGTAATAGGAAAACATGTTCATTAAATTATAATATACTAACATATATGTTTGGAAAAAAAACATAATTTTCTCTTCCTACAAACAATGTTGCAAGTTTCAGTGGCCATGTTTGTCAAGGTTCTCACTGTACACTCTTTCATATCCTTCTATTAGTTTTGATAATATTCCGCAACAAAGTTCTTGTAGGTGTTGCTCTTGACCACCAGTTCTGTCAAGGTAGGAGAGATTAATCTTTTCTCTACCACTTTTGTCAAGCTATCAAATTTCTTTCTTTTTCCATAGAGTCCAACTATGAGATTAAAAAAAAACAAAAAACAAAAACAAACAAACAAACAAACAAACAAACAAACAAACAAAAAACATATTTTGTACCACTTTTGTCAAGCTATCAATTTTATTTCTTATTCTATAGACTCCAACTATGAGATTAAAAAACACATCAAGTTTGTTTACTCCAACACGCCAACAAGTAGCAAGCCCTAACTATATAATATAAGAAAATACTAGGCATCCCAAAGGCCTGAAGGGATCTAATGGAAAGAAGTCGTTGTCAGAAGCCTTCCAATCAATATATTAATATATACATATACATTTATTATTATTTTAGTTGGAAATCTTCAATTAAATAATAAAATTTAATTACGTCTCTCCCAATCTAAATTGCTTATTAAGAATAATTCACTACCTTCATATGTCTTGCATCTTTTAACAATGTTGTAACATGTGGATTAATTTCCTTTTTTGTGCACAATGTCTGCCTTTTAGGACAATATGGTGCACTGGCCCAACCCCTACAGATCATTACGACAAATTAAGAAAAACAGAGAAGATGAAAGGTTGTACAAACTAGCATATTTTTCAAGCACTGGTCCAACCCTTACAGATCATTATGACAAATTAAGAATAACAGAGAAGATGAAAGGTTGTACAAACTAGCATATTTTTCAAACAACTAATCCAACATCAGTACCTTAACTTTTTCATGAAGATATCATATTAAGAACGTTTGAAATATGGTGGGAAATCTGGGCACTGACTATCTCTCTTTTGCGAGGGTGATGCGGAAAGAGTGATAAGAATTCATTGTTTTGATTTTTTTTTTTGTTAAATCAGAAAAACCAATATTAATGGAGATATTGGTATTTTTTACTAAATTTTGTGAAGTGACTAAATGTAGCTTTAACCATTCACCTTAAGATGTTTTTTATAATATAGTTTCCTAAGTCTATTTAATATATTCATTATCATAAAAACCAACCTATATCCATCTTAACTCCACTTCTACCACTCTTGGAGGGATGAAATCCATTTACCCTCTCAGCACTTAGTAGATCCAGAATTAAGATGGATCTAAGCTGATAGAATTTCCCTTTTAAATAGTCTATGCTCACATGAATACCATGATATTACCATGGGTTATCATAAGCCTGGAGCTTAAAAACTACCATTAGTGATTTATAAAAATTAATAAAATTAATAATTGATTTTTTTTATTTTTTTTTTAACCAAATTAAAATGTTTAAGTGACATTAAATTACAAGATCCATTTTCACCCTTGATCTACCAAGCCCGAGGATCAAATCTTTTTCACTCTATGCTAGTTTTCATATCACGATATTTGATCCCTCCCGGGGCTTGATAGATCTAGAGTAAAGATGGATCTATGCTGGTTTAATTCTCCCCTTTAAATAACCTACATTCCATGGGTCAATATCGTGTGCCATATTTTTTTTTATTAATGCTAATAATGGGTTAATAATTTTTTTTGCATGGTATTAATAATAATTTGGCCCATGGTATTTGGCCCATAGGCTTCACCTAAATATAACACAATTTTTTTGAGTGTTCTTAAATATAATGTGACTTCTGGAGTAAATATAAAAATGTTTTATTTATTTACCATACCTCTCATTTATTTATATTTTTATTAATCTACCATACATCTTTTATAAATATGGTATTTGGCCCATAAGATTCACTTAAATAAAACCTCTTTTTTGAACCTTCTTAAATAGAAAGAGGGTTATGGGCTAAATATAAAAAGAGGTTTTATTTATTTACCATACCTCTAGTTTATTTATATTTATATTTATTTATATTTACCATACCATTGGAGTAAGTATAAAAAGAGGTTTTATTTATTTCCCATACTCCAATTTATTTATATTTTTATTTATTTACACGTAAATATAAGGTGACTTATGGAATAAATATAAAAAAATGTTTTCCATTATTCTTTATATGATTATGACTAAACAAATGCAAACTTGGAATATGGAAAGAACATTATTCAATCTTTAAATAAACATGAAAATAAGAGACTCGAATTATAAACATGAAAATAGGAGACTTGAATTTTTAAATAAACTGAATTATTCTTTTGTGACCATTTGTTCAAAAAACAATAAGGTCATTTTCTCGAAATTAACCCCAATACCATGAAATACAGGAAAATGAAAGAAAAAACCTTTTCTACACCGAATGTGGAGGGTGAAATAACTATCATAAATACCTATTCTTGAAAATTAGGGTGAATGGAAGGTTGTAACTCCTAATTTCAAGGGATAAATTTACTTTTTTTGCTCTCTCCCTTAAAATAAGGTGGGCTAACCTCCATGTCTAATTTTTTATAAAATAAATTTGAGGCGATTTGTAACAATGTACTGTGATACAAAATATTCACTCAATAAAAATATAAAACCCCTTAATTCCCCCCAAGGGAGAAAATTCGCCCCTAGAATTTTCCATGTAGTGTATAGTTAGGTAAAGTGTGTTTCTTTAGTATGTACTTTTTGTAACTTACAATCCGATAGTCATGATATGTTCTAGACAAGAAGTGATCTAACAGTTCATTCTATCCTCGGTATTACTAATACTTGATCCGTGGCTTAACACCCAATTGGTCCATGAACTCTATTTAAAGAGAATGGAGGGTCATTTGTCCAATGATCGTTTATGAGAGAAGCTTATGTAAATTTTCTTTCTTTTTATTAGTAATATTTCCTGAAGTGGCCACATTGGCTCAGGCCGTGGATTGTTTCCCTCATTGAGGGTTTTAACCACGTCAAGAATACCAGTGTACTGATCTGTGATTTGTTTTTGAGCGGTGTCCTTTGATGTTCAATCTAAGGAAATTACCCTGCAAATTCCTACATGGTATCAAAGCCATTCAAGGGTCACATCCATTGGTGATCCAAATCCGAAGTTGGTACAACTGCATCCGACTGTCATTTCCTAGATCAACCATTTCTTATCACTTTTGGGGCAAGAGGTTTGCTCTATTGTGTTAGGAGCATCTGTTCCAGTGAGGAACCCCTTACGTTTTACACAAAAATGTTTCTAGTAGCCCTAACTACGTCATTTTAAGATCTAGAGGTATATAGTATTTATTTGTAGTTATAGTTATTTATCTCTCTATTTATTTTGGTTTATATTCATATATATAAAAAATTATTACAGGATCTAAACCTTTCTTTTCTGCATATGCTCTTTGCCCCTTGAATTTGTGCTATCTGGGCAAACCAGAAACAAAAAGAAAGGATTTTTCTCATGCATATGCTCTTTTCTGCCGCGCCTTAGTGTGATCTTAGAAAATCAAAAACATTGAGGAAAATATCTAGTTTCTGGGGGACTAACCCCAAATCTAAATTTAAGCCATAAGACTTGGATACTTTTGCTTGTTTGTTTGGTTTGTGCAGTTGTTTTTTTGTTTTGTAGGCAAAAATGGGGGTTTACCAAGTAAACACACACCCAAAGCTTTAGTGAGAAAAAAATAAAAAAATAAATAAAAAAAATAAAAAACCCCCTTCCTCCTTTCCAACAATTACTAAATCTTTTAACTAGCTCACTTGGTCTAAAGTGCCTACCCTATCGTGTTAGGAGCATCTGTTCCAGTGAGGAACCCCTTTCGTTCACACGAAAAGGTTTTTGGTAGCCCTAACTACGTCATTTTTAATATCTGGAGGTATATAGTCTTTATTTATAGTTATAGTCATTTATCTCTTAGTTTATCTCGGTTTATAGTCATATATAATATTTTTTATTACAGGATCTTAACCTTTCATTTCTCCATATGCTCTTTGCCCCGCGAATTTGTGCGATCTAGGCAAACTAGAAATAGAAAGAAAGGATTTTTCTCATGCATATGATCTTTCCGCCACGCCTTAGTGTGATCTCAGAAAATCATAAACACTGAGGAAAATATCTAGTTTCCGGGGAACTAACCCCAAATCTAACTTTAAGTCATAAGGCTTGGATATTTTTTGCTTGTTTGTTTGGTTTGTGTAGTTGTTTTTTTGTTTTGTAGGCAAAATGGGGGTTTTCCAAGAAAGCACGCACCCCAAAGCTTTAGTGAGCTAAAAAAAAAAAAAACCCTTCCTCCTTTCCAACAATTACTAAATCTTTTAACTAGCTCACTTGGTCTAAAGTGACTGCTCTATTGTGTTAGGAGCATCTATTCCAGTGAGGAACCCCTTTCGTTTCATGCGAAAAGGTGTTCAGTAGCCCTAACTAAATCATTTTTAAGATCTCGAGGTATATAGTCTTTATTTGTAGTTATAGTTCTTTATCTCTCTGATTATTTTGGTTTATAGTCATATATAATTTTTTATTACTAGATCTAAACCTTTCAGTTCTGCGTATGCTCTTTGCCCTGCGACTTTGTGCGATCTAGGCAAACTAAAAACAGAAAGCAAGGATTTTTCTCATGCGTATGCTCTTTTCTGTTGCGCCTTAGTGCGATCTTAGAAAATCAGAAACATTGATGAAAATATCTAGTTTCCTAGGGTCTAACCCCAAATCTAACTTTTAGCCATAAGGCTTGGATACTTTTTGCTTGTTTGTTTGGTTTGTGTAGTTGTTTTTTTGTTTTGTAGGAAAAAATGAGGGTTTTCCAATTAAGCACTTATCCCAAATCTTTAGTGAGCAAAAAAATAAAATAAAAAACTTTCTTCCTCCTTTCCAACTGTTTGGTCAATTTAGTGTGATCTAAATTTCTATTTAAAATGTCAACCCGGGGTTAGTAGATTGACGAAGTGAAGTGTATTGTATGTACTAGATAACCATTTCCTTAGGCTTTTGTCATTTTAAGATTTTTAGTTTTCTTTTGGATTTATTTTTCCTTAATGTGTGATGGTGAGAATGAAAGTGAAGTATGGAGTGTAGACGGTGATGGTTTCTAAACTTGAAAGTGCTCAAAAGAAAGCTTTACAATAACTAAAATGAAATCAATTCTTAAGAGAAAATAAATGCATCAAATAGTGAACTAATGACAATGGCCCAATATCCTTGCTGCTGAAAATGAAAAGAAAGCAAAAACTTGAAAAACAATTCAAACTTAAAGCAAAGCAGCTAATTCACACTACTTTAACTTTTCAGATCCTTTGCCCTTCGGCTCAATCTACCTGGTGGGAAGTAATCATAAACAAGTTAAGCAATATGATATCTAACTGTTCAAGAAAGTAAATTGCATAAAAGAAACTAATCACACTACTTGAATTCTTCAAATGCTTTACCCTTCAGCTCAATCTACCTTGGGGCAGTAATCATGAACATGTCAAGCAATATGATATCTAAATGTAAATTGCATAAAAAGAACTAATCACACTACTTAAACACTTCTAGTCCTTCACCATTCAACTCAATCTACTTTATGGAAAGCAACCATGAGTAAGCAATATGACAACTAAATCACACTACAGTTAGTAATATTCTGATTCTTTGCTGATATAGTCATTTGACCACAGAAAGAAATCATAAATTGATGAGCAATATGATATCTAAATAGCAGAAAAAGAAATAAGCAAATCACAACTTGAAAAGGACAATGCTGAATTTAAACTCCAGAAAATGAAAGTTAGCAAGAAGGACAAGATGATCTCATATGCCAAAAGTTATAAAAAAGATGAAAAATTGCCCGGGCTACCTAAGAGAACCTGCAGAAAAGCATTGATCAGTTTACAGCTCTAAGAAAACAAAGGTGAAGATATGAACAACAGAAACATAAAACAACATATTATGTACAAGCTAATGATAAAAATAAAAACATAATGAAACTAAATAAACACTTTACAAGGCTTCAACGTGCAGGGGCCCTCTGCCACTTCAGCCAATCAAATAATCACACGGATATCTTCAGAAAAGTCTTCTCATGTATTAAAACAACAACATATAAAACAGTGGGGTGATAAGATAACCAGCAGCGCAGAATTACATAGACAGTTCAAGGTTTATACATATCAAAAAGCTTTTTTCATAGCGTTCAATGATGCGTTATTTATAATGCAAAAATACTACAGCTAACTAACAACTTCTACGCTATTAACTACGTTGCCATAGAAACGTAGATCTCTTCAGCCGAGATCTAGTGTAACTGTCGTCATGTTTCTTAAATCTTCGGAGTGGTTGGTTGTTAGATTCATGTTTTAGGAACGATCTCCAGGTGTGCTGGTGCCTTCGTGAGCTGAGAACTATGCCACGTATCATTCACATGCCCAAAACAGTGACGCGCCACCGCTGAACTCTTTGGCTGGCCTTGTCTTTGACTTTGGTTGACTGCAGCCTCTCATGGATGATTTGGCCGATTTGAAGGGACACGTTCCATGTCGCTGCCACCTGGAGCTTGCCCATGTAGCTCGTTTCTTCAGAGGACGCCTGGAGCACAAATTTTAACAAAATAGTTGCAAAATCCTGTGCTGGCTACGGAAACTGACAAGTTTCCGCAGCTGCGTGAACAAAAAAACTAAACCAAACAACAGTCATCAGTATAGTCAGAAAACCATAGAAACAGTCCTTTTTAGACTATAATGCAATGATTTAACAACTGGATGAATGAAGTGAGTGGAGAATGAGGGCTAAGAGGGTGTATAGGAAGGTGCAGGTTTGAGGCTCAACACCAACAATTACTAAATCTTTTAACTAGCTCACTTAGTCTAAAGTTACTTTATGAGAATAGAGGTCTTGGGTTCAAGTGTATTTTTTGTTGAATTACTTTTTCAAAAAACACATGTAACTTATGTTTTAAAGTTATTTTATGTAAAAGTGTTATCACCCATTATAAAAAGTGAGTCACTTATAATTTTGAAGTCACTTTATTTTTTATTTAAGTTACAATTTAGTGGATAGTTCATAAAGTACCATTGTAAAAATGACTCTCACTTATTTATAAATGTGGGTCACATAAAGTAATATTTTTTTAAAATGTGAGCTAATTAGATTAAGTTTAGAAATGGAGATTTTTTTTTTTAAAATATAACATTATCATCAACTTCCCAACATTCACGTGGTTTGTTGGCATCTTCAACAACTTTTCTTCAAAAAGTCATAACTTCTTCATCCAGAATCCATTTTCAGAGACATTTTTTTAATAGACCTAATTTTTCGAGATCTTTCAATTGGAACACTTAGTTTCAATATACACATCTTCTGTTTCTTTTAAAATGAAAATTCCATGCCTAGTTATTATTGATAACACCAACTACTTCCAATGTCTATCCTACATGGTGGATTTACTTAGAAGTAAAGGTCTTTATAGAATAACCTCAGGCCAATAGTCTAAACCTCAAGATGAATATAAGCTAGCCAAATGGGAAAATAAGCAAGATCAAGCACGTGGGTTGATAGGGATGTCTTTTTTTCCGTACCTTAGATTCCATATCACATAAATTGATACCCCAGATTGAGCAATGAAAAAACTCAACACTGTTTTTGGAATTAAAAATGTAATTAGTGCCCATCAACTCGAAAATGAGTTGCTTACTTTGGATCCAAATAATTTTTCTTCCATTGAATATTTTTTGTCCAAGTTCAAGACACTTAGACTTCTCTTGGAAGGCGTCAAAGGTAAGAAGGAAGATGGTAGCCTTATCTATTCCATTCTTACTAAGTTAGGACCAACCTACTCTGTTTTTGTTTCCACATTCCATTCTACTAGATAGACCTTTATTTCTCAAGGACGAGACTACAATTCCCCCCTCTTTTGATTCCTTTTGTGATTCTTTAATAAGAGAATAAGAAAAACTCTTACATCTTGGTATTCTTAATATTAAAAACTATTCTAAGGAAGCCTTAGCAGCCCATCAACAACCAAGTGCAAAGAATCATAAGAAGAAGCATCCTGAAAACAATGGTCCTAAACCAAACAAGGTTACTAAGTAATTTTGGTCTCAAAATTAAAAATCAACTCAATAAGATGATAAGGAAAATAAAAACAAAGGGAAGAAGACTGATAGACATTTCAACTTTTGTAATTGTAATGGCCACTTAGAATCCAAATGCTTTAAGAAGATGGAAGCCTTGGAAGTGACAATGAGGAAGCTTAACATCCATTTGGAGCACTCTTCAACTTCAACTTCATCTTTAGGAATAACACTTTCTGCATGTGGTTTTCAAGTGTCTCAGTCTGGTTATGCACTAAATGTATCTTCTTCTACTCATTCTCATGAGTGGATCATTGATTATGGAGCTTCTTATCAGATGGAAAAAAACAAAGCCATGTTTTCTTATTTAAATGATTGTAACACCAAAAATATATATGTTGGTGATGATAGATCTCTTAGTGTTGTAGGGATTGGAACTATTCATCTAGACAATGGTCAATTTAATGATGTATTTTGTGTTCCTACAACCTTCTATCTGTATATCAGATAACTCATTCAGGTTAAGGTAAAATCATTGAATTTCCACCTCTTGATGTTATAATTAAGGACTTAAGAGATACTAGACAGATTTTAGCTATTGGCATTGCTGATGATTCTACAAGGTTGCATAAGCTTAAAAAAATTGGGTCATCAACTCTTCCCTCGGTATTTGTTGTTCATAAGGATGAAGTGAGCAAACTTTGGCATGAGCGACTTGGTCACTTAAACTATCATTCCCTTCATAATCCATGTAAATAAAATATGGTGACAGGTCTTCCTATGATATCTTGCAGAGATGGTGTTTGTTTCATATGTGTACTCAGAAAACATCATCGGGATAGTTTTAAAAAACATGCCTCTTAGCACGCCTCAATGCCCTTACAGCTTGTGCATAGTGATTTATGTGGTCCACTTCCAGTTGTTTTATTCTCTGGTTACAATTATTTCTTAACCTTCATTGATGATTTCTCAAGATGCACTTGGGTATGTTTCTTAAAACTCAAGAGTGAAGTCTTTAACATGTTCTTGGCCTTTAAGGCCTTTGTTGAGAAAAAATCTAGACATCAAATTCTTAAGCTAAGATGTGATAATGGCAGAGAATATGTTAATAACAAATTCATCAAATTTTTCACTGAGCATGGAATTCAATTGAAACATACTATTCCATATACTCCACAAAAAATGGTGTAGTTGAAAGGAAAAATTGCACCTTTAAGGAAATGGCTAATTGTATGCTTCAATCTAAAGGACTTGGTCTTAATTTTTGGACAGAAGTAGTTAACTATGCAAATTACATATTAAATCACACTCCTACTAAGGTTTTAAAAAATATCACTCCAGAATAAGCATGAAGCTCAATTAAACCAGATGTAAGTCACTTTCGTGTTTTTGGAAGTGAAGCATGGGTCCATATTCCAGATGAGAAACATAAAGCCTTAGAACCTAAGAGTGAAAAATGTATTTTTTTGGATATTTTGAACATGTCAAAGGATATAGAATTATTCAACCTAAATCCAAAAATATAATCATTAGAAGAGATGTAAAGTTTGATGAAAATATATCGGCCTATGATCATAGTTCAGCGGATGTGCCACCTATCTCTATCTCTTCTACCTCTGTAAATAATCCTTCTTCATATGATGACAGTGAGGATGAAAATCCTCCCCCACCTTCTCAGAATCTTCCTTCAGCTCCTCAGCTTCCAAAATGGGTCTTTGTTACTCGGGATGTAGCAGGTGCTCTTGCAGGTGATCCTACAGATTAGTGTCGTACATGTTTTCAGTTTGATAGAGCCTCTTCTTTACTGGATCAAGTTTTAGGGAATATGATCTTGACACCTTTGCGGAAGCTTCAGGCCATCCAGATTGGGACGCGACTATGAATGAAGAATATAGTTCATTATTGGCAAACGATACATGGGACCTTTTTCCTCTTCCAAAGGGACAAAAACTTGTTAGATGCAAATGGGTTTACAGAACCAAGTTTGGACCAGATGGAAAAATTGATAAACATAAAGCTCGTCTTGTTGTTAAGGGTTTTTCACAAGTTGAAGGCATTGACTATACTGAAACCTTCTCCCCTGTTGCCAAAATGAACTCTATATACCTTGTTCTTTCCCTTTTTTCCTCTTTCAAATGGGAAGTCCAACAAATGTATGTTAAAGCCGACTTCTTGCATGGGGACTTGCATGAAAAATCTATTTGGAACAACCTCCTGGCTTTATACAAAAAGACTCTAGCCTTGTATGTTGGCTTAAGAAATCCCTTTATGGTCTTAAACAAGCTCCTCGGGCTTGGTATGTAGGTTTTAACCCCGTATAGAAATTACCTGCATACTAATTCTAAAACATAGAAAATAAATAATAGCGAGAACATAACACGTAAAACAAATATACACAGATATTTTCCCCTGGATCCCAAAACTAGGATTACTAGATTGATTTTTCACTATGTTCCTTTCAATGTTACAGTACATACATATACATGCTGAAGCATCCAATACAATGGATCGAAAAAACATTGCACCCAAAACCATGTGCGAAAACCATAGGTAGTTTTGCCCACCTAATATAGGGTCCAAAAAAAAAATTCTCCAGGCATTGCCCCGGGCCTCGAAGAGGGGGGCTAACTTCCCCCCTTAAACCCGTTGTGACCCCCCCCACTGCATAATCGATGCAACGAAGGGGGTGCTCTGCCCCCCCTCTAACCCCCCGACTAACCAGGGGAGCTAGTCGTGGAAAGAATATAACATTCTCCCACTGGTTTTTTTCTTTCCACAAGAGAGCTTAATCATTTATCCAACCCTGCAACGCCCATTGTTTCTCTACACCAAGGGAATTTCTCATAGCTCACAGATTTTTCAATGCATTTGCAATATTCTTCAAAGTGTCCACCTTTACCAGCAACACCTTTTTTTATTCTATCACATCCCTCACAAACTGATACTGAACATCAATGTGTTTTGTCTTTGAATGATAAGCATGATTCTTTGCCAAGAAAATTGCACTTTGGCTATCACAGTCTATCCTTATAGCTCCCTACACTAACCCCATGCTTGAACACAATCTCTACAACCAAACTTCTTCCTTGCTTGCATGAGTGGCTGCCATGTATTCTACCTCTGTAGTTGATAGTGCCACTACA
>APFE031381911.1:31809-47020 GCA_000404065.3 Pinus taeda | reverse complement strand
TATATTAATAAATAATATTAAATTATGTTGATTAGTCTAGTTAGTCTAGTTAGTATATAAATGATGGAAAAAAATATTTTTTTTTGCATATATTAATCACATTTAATAATGTGGTTGTGCTAGTTTATTTGCGTTGGACATTGAATATTTAGTTTCTTAATTCTTTTCTTGATCTGTGGAAATTTATGACACACAAGAAGGAGAAGAGAAATGTATTAACTTTAACATTGTAAACTATTGGCAATCCAAATATTTTTTTAGTTTTGTATCAATAAAATAAAATATAAGTGGAATCATGGTATTTGGTAGTAAATAGCAAATATTATGATTGTCATTATGTAACAGCTTTGTAACATGCCTATATATATATGATGAGCCTCATCATTGAGTAATTATATGGGCCTTAATTGGCCTTAATTCACTTCCTAGCTTAGTCAAACCAACTATTCTCATAACTTATTTGCATACTTTTGATTATATTTTATTTATGAAATGAGTTAGAGTTGGATATTTGGCTTTGTGGTCTAATGTGCATGTAATGCAGGAACAAATGATAAAGGCAAGGAGAAATGTAGGTATAAGGGATAAAAGCAAAGAACTATGGCAAAGACCTTGGTAAAGACTCGAACAGGACAAGGGAGAGTAACCATGGGAGGTAAATCGTCCTCATTTACTACCCCTCCATTTGAATATTCCACCATCAGCTTGGAGTGCACACAGCCATCACTTTGAAGACTAGAAGACACCCGAGCAAGTGAAAGGGATAGAAACTAATTTTTCTTAAGTTAAAGGCCAAGCCTCCCTAATGGGAAGGAAGTTGTTAGAGACTTCATATGTATAAATAGAGAGGCTTAGGACCTCATTAGGATTCAGACTTCTATTGTAAAACCTTTGTTTTATTTCTGCACTGCAAAGACTTGTGACAGTTTGCTCTGTAATCCATGGTTTTTCTAATAAGAATGAGTTTTGTTTAAGCCATCTCTGAGTTAACCTCGAGGGTTGAAGCTCTTGGGTTAGGGTCTGACCCAAGCAACCACAACTCCTCTATATTGTACATATATGCTAGTATAAGGTTTTGTTTTGTTTATTTACTTTAGTTTCATGGTTTTATATTCATTTGCTCAAGTAGTTTTCTAGTTCTGATTCATTTGTTTAAGTAGCTTTCTGGTTCTGTTCGTTTGTTTTAATAGCTTCATGTTTTCGTTCATTTGCTTCAGTAGCTGCATTAGCTTTAAGTTTACTTCCATTTGTGTTTTTTAATTCACAGGCTAGTTAGAGGAAAAAGATCACTATCAGGTTGTGCGCAGTTGTCTCGGCCTCATCTCCTCCCTCTAGGACCATGACTTGAGGAAGGGACCCTTCAGCAGCCCCAAAAACACAAGTCTCTAGTTCTCACATGGGCTATGGAGTTCAGTGTTTAATGCAGTTATTTGTTCACCCGCACTGGTTTTCTCTATCATTTTCACTTGAAACCTCCTCCAACACATTCCTCATGCATCGCTTCCTTGTCGTCCAGTCACCAACAACCCTTCACAATCACTTTCTGATTCGTTATTTTCTCCAACTGCTGCCTCACATGGAGTCCACCACTTACTTTATGAACTTTAAGTCCCCACCGTCGATCTACCTCGCTTGATCCGACTACTATCGCGTCACCTGATCACTTTAGGTGCTTTAAACCACCACTGTCGATCTGCCTTGTCTGATCCGACAATTGTCGCTTCACCTGACCACCAACTAGCTTAGCTTATCTCCACTATTGATCAGCCCCGCCTGATCCAACGGTTATCGCTTAATATCGCGCGGATTAGTGCACGAACGTTATCCGCCTGAGAGCACACGAGAAAAGTGGTTTTCTCGTGCTACGTGTCGTGTAGTAAGGCTAATCGCATGAAATTTCCAAATACTGCTTACAGCCTGAAGGGTGCACAAGAAACTACTTACTGCCTTAGAAACCCGCTCCCTCATTTCCGCACGTTTCTTTTCCCCGCAATATGATCTCCGTCGTCCATCTCTTGACTTCACCCATGCGATAAGATCTTAGCCGTTCATCGCTCCTATTAGCCTCGTCCGTCCATCTCTTGACTTGACCCGCGTGATTAGATCTCGGCCACTCATCTCCTGTTAACCTCGTTCGTCCATCCACTCACCTAATACCTCGTGACATGATCTCTGCCATTCATCTGCTTTATTCCCTTGTTCGTCCATCCATTCACTTAAGCCTTCGTGATAAGATCTCCACCATTCATCTTATTAGTTAACCATGTTCACCCATCTATCTACGTAACCTCCTGCGATCTAATCTCCACCATTCATTTGCCTTTCACCCAACTGATCCAATGGTTCTTATGCATTGTTGCTCCCTCACGTCCTCCTTTCACTGATTTCGACCTTCGATTGCTTTTTCTGCTTGAAACCCAATTTAGCCTAAGTTTCTTTGTTACACCTTAGTCTAGTTTTGATACTCTTTACTTATGCAACTTAGATAATTAGCATTAGGTTAGTGTTAATTTAGCAATTATGCTTAGCATAGTCGTTTAATTGGTTAGTTAGGTTATGTTGTAAGTTTAGCATTTCATGTTGTTTTCTTCATTACTACAGTAGAGTAGTTCTCTCTTAGAATAGGTTTGCTCTCCTTCCATCAAAGAATTAAGCTTCTTTTGACCCTATAGAAGTTTGGCTTGGAACCCCTGGGGTCTCTTGCCAGACAAACAATGACAACATGCAGAACCATCACTTCTACTTGCGCATATAGCACTGTCACCTCCAAGTTTGTACGAACACCGGGTTGATAAGTAAAGACGGTAGCCCTGGGAGTTGCAGCATTGTCATTGCAATACCTAGGCTGACCATTTTTTGGCGCCGTTGCCGGGGAGGTGTCTAAGTAGAAGTAATTACTGCTTTCTTCTATTTTCTAGTCTCCAAACTTCTTTTCTTCTACTTATAGTCTTCAATTTTCCTCCATTAGTTTATTTCTACAAAAGTAATCTAGCTTCCTTTCTTTCATTTGTCATTATCAACAATTTCATTCTGCGAGTACTTTCCAGCTTTAACAAAATCTTACAAAAAACAAACCTAAAAACATTTCCTTTCATGCCTCGTAGGAATAGGAACAATTCAAGTAAGTTCTTAACAAATACCCCCATTACATCCAACAGTCAACCTTCTCTCTTCTTCGGTGACTGTGAAGTGGAAGAACCTTTAGGTGAGGAACCTTACATATTTGAATAACCTATAGGGGAAGAAGAAGAGGAAGAACCCATTCCTATTGAAGCAATGGCTAGAAACCAAAATGACAGGGAGATAGAGAGAGAATTGAGAGTACCTTCCCCATCAGGGAAACCAATGGGGACACTAAGATGAAGAATAGAAGCCCCTCTGCTTTACCTCATTTCCATGGCCTAACCACAGAGGACCCTAACACTTTCCTATTTGAGTTTGTTGTTATATGCCGAACCTATGACTATACAGATGATGAGAAAAAGTTAAAACTATGCACATCTACCCTCAAGGATGTAGCACTGCGTTGGTTCATGGGTTTACCTAAAGATAGCATCACAACTTGGGCTCAGATGCAACAAACTTTTAACAACAAATATAGGGACTATTGTAGGTCAAAGGATACTAAAGAAGAGATTTTCAGGATGACCATAGCCCAGGATGAATCCTTAGAAGACTATGAAGAAAGATTCCAGCTTAGTTACAAAAGGGTTAGGTGCACACTTGACCCTGAGTCACTAAAGTTGGTCCTGCTTAAAGGAGTAAGGGAGGATCTTTTGGATACCTTGAATATGATAGCAGGAGGAGATATCTACCAATTACCCTATGAGGATATTAAGGTTGTATTTAGAAACCATTCTAGGGCAGCTAGGAAAAAGGGTAGGGGTAGTCAACCTATGGCCAGTACATCATCCTCCAACTTATCCATCAAGGGTGAAATTGGAAATATGTTGGAAGATTTCAAAAGTGATATGTTGCAAACCCTTGCCTTGCAATTGGACACCATGAACATCAAAAGAAAGCAAGAGGAATTAGAGAGAGCCTTGGCCATCTTTTGTCCTAGATGCACCAAGAGGCATCCTAGGAATGAATGTCCATTGAACTGTATTAAGATTTGCTCAATTTGTGAAGCCTGGACTCAAAGTTGTATATCAAGGAGCTGAAGGGGTCACTGAGCAGCTTTGCTACATCAACCAAAGGAGACCTCCAAGACCTAGACCATACCAGCAGGGTATGCAAGGGTCATCCCGTGCATATTACAACCCCAACCAAACCACAACTATACCTTCTTGGGGATCCCCTGCACATCCTTCTTGGTCTACACCCCCTCCTTGGTCCTATGCATCTCAATATCAATCCAAACTAGCCAGCCAGTCATTTCAACCTTATGTTCAGCTACAACATCAGCGGAATACCCCACAATAGGGGTGGAGGCCCCAATTCAACAATGTTCCAGCCCTATGGCCTCCGCCACCTACCCAACCATAACTCCTGCACTCTGCTCCACCTAAATAACCCCATATGCCTACCTAACCAAATCCGAACCTAAACAATAGGCAGGCTCAACAAGCATACAATGGAGAGACATCATACCCAGCTTATGTTATAGAAATCCAGTAGATCAACCTAAGATCAGGGAGAATTCTCCCTGATAACCAACCTCCCTCTCCACATAGGGAGGTTGAGGAAGGAAAAGAGGAAAGCAACCTTAAAGTAAATCCACCCTTTCCTAAGAGATTAACCCAACCACTCCAATGTACCCCAGAAGAAACTGAACTTCTGGGAGAATTGAAAAACCTATGTGTAAAGATCCCCCTTCTCCAAGCAATCAAAGATGTTCCCATTTACAATAAGTTGATTAAGGAGAAGTGCTTCAAGCATCCAGGAAGGAGAAAAAAGGATGCCCCTACCATTAATGTCATTGGGCAGTTGTCTGACTTAATGCTGGGGCAGGTAAGATGTCCAAAATATTTGGACCCTGGAAACCTTGTAGTAGATGTGCACATCAATGGCACCATTGTCCCACACACTCTAATTGATTTTGGGGCTACCATTAATGTGATGACCAAGGACACCATGCTCAAGCTCAACCTCCAAGGGTCATTCAGGAAGACCACAACAGTTTTGCAACTTTCAGACCATTCCACAGTCACCCTTGAGGGAATTATGGAGGATGTGATGGTCTCCATTGACTCCTAGGAGTACCCTACAGATTTCCTAGTTCTCCAGCCTAAGGCTAAGCTTACTGGTTACCCTCTCATCCTTGGGAGGCCATGGTTGTCCACGGTTGATGCTTACATTAGTTGCAGAGCTAGGAATATGACCATTAAGAATGGGCATATGTCCAAACAGTTAGTCCTATACCCTCCTGCTCAACCTACCCTAGAGCATGATTTACCTTTATGGTTAGAGGAGGAGGAAGAAGATGAAGTTTATTCTGCCCAACTTTATAGTTTGGAAGCAATCATAGGAGGAGGACAACAAGATGAGTATGACTTAATCGAACACCTACTCCAAAGTCCAACTCCTAGTTCACTGTCATTAGAAGAAGAAGTAAGGGAAACCCAGAACAATCATCCAATTGACTCATGCTTGGCCAATTCCAACCCACTCCATGTCAAAACCATAGAATTTGGCCCAGAGAAGACTTTGAACATTAATCCCTCTCTTTCTGCTTTAGAAGAGGAAAAGTTATGCCACATGTTGAGAGAGAACCTAGAAGCCTTCGCTTGGAGTTATAAAGAAATGAAGGGAGTACACCCCTCAGTGTGTACTCACCACATATACATCAAAGAAGGTTGCAAGCTAGTCAGGAAACCACAAAGGTGGATGAATCTAGCTCTTAAAGACATAGTCAATGAAGAACTGCAAAAACTGCTAGATGCAAGATTCATTTACCCTATCTCAGACAGTGAGTGGGTCTCTCCTTTAGTGCCAGTTCCCAAGAAAAATGGTAAGTGGAGGATTTGTGTTGATGATAGGGAGTTGAACAAAGCCACAAAGAAGGATCATTTTCCCCTACCCTTCATTGACCAAGTGCAATATGGCCTGGCAGGGAAAAAATTATTTTCTTTCCTAGATGGATTCAGTGGGTATAACCAAATCCAAATCTACCCAGAAGACTAGGATAAGACCACATTCACCTGTCCTTGGGGTACTTTTGCCTATAGGGTCCTTCCTTTTGGCCTATGCAATGCTCCTGCCACCTTCCAGAGAGCAGTCTTGAGTATTTTTGCTGATTTAGTACATGGTGCAGTAGAAATCTATATGGATGATTTTACACCTTATGGTTGTGATTTCCAAGAAGCCCTAACTAACTTAGGCAAAGTATTACACAAATGCATTGAAATGAATATGTCTCTGCCCAGAAAAATGTGAATTCCTAATGACTGAAGGCACTGTGCTAGGTCATTCAATATCTCAGCAAGGACTGCAAGTGGACCCAAACAAAATAGCAATCATCCAAAGGGTCCCACCTCCACAAAAGTAGAGAGATGTTAGGAGTTTCTTAGGGTTAGATGGATACCACCAAAGGTTCATAAAGGACTTCAGCAAGTTGGTCGTGGTTGGCCTCTCCTTTGCTTGGGTTTTTGGCCAAAGATTCTGAGTTTATATGGTCAAAGAGTTGTCAAGAGGCCTTAGGCATTCTAAAGGGTAAGTTAACCACTACACCAATCCTTAGAGGCCCAAACTGGGCCCTCCCTTTTCATATTCATGCTAATGCCTCACACAAAGCCAAAGGAGCAGCCTTAGGTCAGGAAGAGGAGAAAGTGCCTTATGCCATCTATTTTATCAGTAAGAACCTATCAAAGGCTGAGCTAAACAATACTATGACCGAAAAGGAACTCTTGGTTGTTATGCATTCATTGAAAAAATTTAGGCATTACATTACAAGCTATCAAACATTTGTGCATACTGATCTTGCTGCAATCAAATATTTAATGAATAAACCAGATGTGAATGCTAGAATCATACGATGGTTTCTTTTATTACAGTAGTTTGATCTAACTATTGTTGATAAGCCTGGTAAGGAAAATGTTGTTGTTGACTTTCTATCTAGGATGAATCTGCCTATAGGTGAAGAAGGAATGGTGGATGACCAATTACCAGATGAGCATTTTTTTGTTATTTCAATTCTCTCCTCACACAAAGAAGGATCATTTTCCCCTACCCTTCATTGACCAAGTGCTAGATGACCTGGCAGGGAAAAAATTATTTTCTTTCCTAGATGGATTCAGTGGGTATAACCAAATCCAAATCTACCCAGAAGACCAGGATAAGGCCACATTAACCTGTCCTTGGGGTAATTTTGCCTATAGGGTCCTTCCTTTTGGCCTATGTAATGCTCCTGCCACCTTCCAAAGAGCAGTCTTGAGTATTTTTGTTGAATTAGTACATGATGCAGTAGAAATCTATATGGATGATTTTACACCTTATGGTTGTGATTTCCAAGAAGCCCTTACTAACTTAGGCAAAGTATTACACAAATGCATTGAAATGAATATGTCTCTCAACCCAGAAAAATGTGAATTCTTAATGACTGAAGGGACTGTGCTAGGTCATTCAATATCTCAGCAAGGACTGCAAGTGGACCCAAACAAAATAGCAATCATCCAAAGGGTCCTACCTCCACAAAAGTAGAGATATGTCAGGAGTTTCTTAGGGTTAGCTGGATACTACCAAAGGTTCATAAAGGACTTCAGCAAGTTGGTCGTGGTTGGCCTCTCCTTTGTTTGGGTTTTTGGCCAAAGATTCTGAGTTTATATGGTCAAAGAGCTGTCAAGAGGCCTTAGACATTCTAAAGGGTAAGTTAACCACTGCACCAATCCATAGAGGCCCAAATTGGGCCCTCCCTTTTCATATTCATGCTAATGCCTCACACAAAGCCATAGGAGCAGCCTTAGGTCGGGAAGAGTTGCAAGTGCCTTATGCCATCTATTTTATCAGTAAGAACCTATCAAAGGCTGAGCTAAACAATACTATGACTGAAAAGGAACTCTTGGCTATTATGCATTCATTGAAAAAATTTAGGCATTACATTACAAGCTATCAAACATTTGTGCATATTGATCATGTTGCAATCAAATATTTAATGAATAAACCAGATGTGAATGCTAGAATCATAAGATGGTTTCTTTTATTACAGTAGTTTGATCTAACTATTGTTGATAAGCCTGGTAAGGAAAATGTTGTTGCTGACTTTCTATCTAGGATGAATCTGCCTACAGGTGAAGAAGGAATGGTGGATGACCAGTTAACAGATGAGCATTTGTTTGCTATTTCAATTCTCTCCCCATGGTTCGCTGATATAGCAAACTCTCTGGTATCATCACAGTTCCCACCAAACTTTCCCTCCAAAGAAAAGAGCAAGATAATCAAAAAGAGCGCCCCCTTCACCTAGATTGGGGGCAATCTATTCAATCTTGGCCCAGATCAAATCTTAAGAAGGTGTGTAAGGGAAGAGGAAGTATTTGACATACTTCTGACCTGTCATGATGGGCCTTGTGGAGGTCACTTTGCAGCAAAGAGGACAACATTCAAATTGTTGCAAGCAGGCTATTATTGGCCTACTCTTCATCAGGATGTGAAAAAGTATATTAGTCAGTTTGATCGGTGCCAAAGGATGGGAAAGCCTACTCCAAGAGATAAAATGCCCCTACAACCTCAAGTGACTTTCGAGCCATTTGACAAGTGGGGCATGGACTTCATTGGGCCTATCAACCCTCCTTCAAAGCAAAAATAACACATCATTGTGTGCACTGATTATTTGACTAAGTGGGCTGAAACCATGGCAATTAAGGCAGCAATAGAAGAGAAGGTGGTTGAGTTCCTAAGGGAGAATATATTCTACAAAGTTGGGTACCCTGGAGAGCTAGTCATAGACCAAGGCAACCAGTTTACCTCCAGCATGATTGAAGAACTACTCAGCCATCACAAAATCAAGCATAAGACCTCCACTCCTTATCGTCCACAAGCTAATGGGAAAGTGGAGGTGACCAATAGGGCACTGGAGAACATCTTAACCAGGGTAGTGAGCAGCAACAGGAAGGATTAGGCAGAGAGACTAGTTGAGGCCACCTGGGCCTATAATACGACATGGAAGACCACCACTGGATTTACACCCTATGAGCTAGTCTATGGTAAAAAGGTTGTGTTTTCCATTGAATTTGAATATAACACATTGAGGATGGTAGCCCAACTAGATTTAGATCTCAGTCATGCACATAAAGAAATGTTGTTACATTTGAATGGCTTGGATGAATTCAGAATGCAGGCCCTCCTACATACAGAGATAGTTCAGCTTCAGAGGAAGATCTGGCATGACAAGCATATCAAGGAGAAGCAATTTCAAGAAGGAGGCTGGGCATTTTTAGATGATTCCAAGTTTAAAGACTTCAAGGGAAAGCTAAGGATAGGATGGCTCGACCTTATGTGGTGGAAAGATGCCATGACAACGGTTCAATGCAAATTAGAACTATTGATGAAGAAGCCATTCCATTGCAGCCTTTATCAAAGCAAGAGTTCATTGACAGTATCAATAAGACAGTGATGATGGTAGAGCAAGTTCCAGCTCCTCCCTCATCTGGTCACTGAAAAAGGAAAAAACAAAAGAATAAGGATTCAGGTGAAAACCTCCATGAGGCGCCTGAGTCCTATCTTTGGGTTGAAAACCTCATGAGGCAGCCCAAGGATGAGAAAAAAAATGAAAAAGAGTAAGAAGATCCCTGGGTGAAACCCTTCCTTGAGGTGCCCAGGGTAGATATCTAGGGTGAAAACCTCTCTGAGGTAGTCTAGGTGTTTCTTTAAAAAATATAATAATAAAAGAAAAAAAAACATAATTGATTTTTGCAGGTGGGTGAAAAAGACAAGCAAGGAGCAAAGAGAAGATCCAAAGGGAACCCTGCCTCACATATATTCATCTCCTCCACTCCTTACCATGCATCCCTCCATCAATTCTATTGTTTTTCACTTCATAGCTTTAATTTAGGTGAAGATTGTGTTTTCTAATAGAATCACCTCAACCATTACCATTGTCCTTGCATCCATATACACTCCTATTCCCTCTGTCCATTCATTACAACATCCTCACAGCACCATCTGGCAACATGATCAAGAAATTCTAAGGGAAACACCAAACATTGTCAAGTGTAATCCAGGAGCTCCATAGCAGTAGCAACAACGTCAGATCTTCAGTCACAGACAACTGCAAAAGCTAATAAACCATCAGCAGACAGCATAGGAGGAAGAAGAATGACCATCAGTAGCGCCTCTGATCTTTGACAACTATAGCATGGCATCAAATCCAAAAGCTCCACAACAGCAGCAACATCAAATCCATGAGCTCCACAGCAGCAGTAGCATCAAATCCAGGAGCTCCACAACAGTAGCAACATTAGATCCAAGAGCTCCACATCAGCAGCAACAACGTCAGATCTTCAGTCACAGACACCTGCAAAAGCTAATAAACCATTAGCAGACAGCATAGGAGGAAGAAGAATGACCATCAACAGCACCTCTAATCTTTGACAACTGTAGCATGGCATCAAGACCACAGGTAAGTATCCAGTCACTCACTCATATGCATCATTTGATCAAAAGTTATAAAGGTTAAGAGCTAGTTAGTTTATAAGTGAAAAAGTGGAAAAAAGGAAATTGTTTAATAAGTCAAGAGAGAATGCAAGAGTCCATAGATACAGTGTTGTTATGGAAACCATTTGAGAATGCTTGAAGAATTAAGATTTTGGGTAGAAACACCAGTTCACCAAAGACTCAGCATACCCTATTTCTTGATGCAATCACTCATAGACTCCAGCAACAAAGTAAAAGAAGGAAATTCCCAGCAGTTAGTTCACCATGGGTTGATCAGGATCCTCATTAAGGATGCCCTCTAGAGCCTTAGGATCCCCATAACATGGTCAGTCTTCAGAAACTTACCAACAGAGGATGAAATCAAAACCCTCACCTATGATGTTAGTCCTTCTGTCAGTAAGGAGGAGGCAAAACAAGAAGAAGAAGAAGATATAGAGCTAGATAGGGATGAGATGGATGAAGAAGAAAATAATACAGGGGAACATGCTAAAATAAGACAAGGAGGATGATTTTGAAACAGGAGGAGACAAAGGAAGAAACTGATGGAGATGCGAAAGAACAAAAAGGGAAGAAAATAAGAAAAATAGAGAGGACAACTGCAGGAAAAGAAAGAACAACTAGCATATATGGTCAACCTCTCCTTGGAGGCCATCCCATGTAGGATGCCAGCTAAATCCTATTCTCTTTACCTCGGAGAAAAATGGCTGCAATTTCAGATTAAAACACTAGCACAAAGGAGCATCATGCCATTTCAAGGCTGCAGACAATTTATTGATCTTTGTGATCAAAATGCACCAGAGGATAGGGCCAAAATGGCTAAGTTTTACTTGCACAACATGGCCCTCACAGACATGAATATTTGGGATCCTAATGCAGGGCTAGAAGATCTACAATTAATGGCTTTGGCATCATGGAGGAACCATGAAAAGCCAAGGGCTACATAGATGAAAAGAAAATTGGTCAAAGAGCAAAATGAACCTTCTTTTGTCAGAGTTGAACAATCAAATCTCATGGCCCTAATCAGCACCCATAAATCTAATTGCAAATGATCCTCAACTGACACCTAGATATCTTGCTACCCAAGAGCAAGAAATTTCACATTTTGAGGATATGTTTAGGCTGCTAAGGAATGATAATATACATGCCTGCTAAAGGAGATGAAACACTGGCACACAGCTTGAAGATCAGAGAATCCCACTCCCCTCAAAGGTTGAGAGAGGCACTCAACAGGACACCTATGTATAAGCAATCAATGCAAAGGTTGAAGGTCAATTGGATAGGCCTAAAACTCAGTCCATCACTACTCCCAGGGATGCTAAAAGGAAGAAAAGTAGAAGAGGAAAAGAGGTAGTGGGAAGAAGTAGAAAGGAAAGCAGGCTTCTATAAACAAGAAGAAGAGACCACAACAGAAGCATGGGATGTCAGAGAGGCTACCATAGCCATGAAGGACATGGACATTGATTAATTTTCTCAAAGGATGAGCAAAACTTTCAGTGGGGGGTGATGATGAGCCTCATCATTGAGTAATTATATGGGCCTTAATTGGCCTTAATTCACTTCCTAGCTTTGTCAAACCAACTATTCTCACAACTTATTTGCATACTTTTGATTATATTTTGTTTATGAAATGAGTTAGAGTTGGGTATTTGGCTTTGTGGTCTAATGTGCATGTAATGCAGGAATAAAGGATAAAATCAAGGAGAAATGCAGGTATAAAGGATAAAAGCAAATACCTTGGTAAAGACTTGAATGGGACAAGGGAGAGTAACAATAGGAGGTAAATCCTCCTCATTTACTACCCCTCCATTCGAATATTCCACCATCAGCTTGGAGTGCACACAACCATCACTTTGAAGACTAGAAGACAGCCAAGCAAGTGAAAGGGACAGAAACCAATTTTTCTTAAGTTAGAGGCCAAGCCTCCCTAACGGGAAGGAAGTTGTTAGAGACTTCAGATGTATAAATAGAGAGGCTTGGGACCTCATTAGGATTCAGACTTCTATTGTAAAACTCTGTTTTATTTTTGAGCTGCAAAGATTTGTGACAGTTTGCTCTGTAATCCATGGTTTTTCTAATAAGAATGAGTTTTGTTTAAGCCATCTCTGAGTTAACCTCGATGGCTGAAGCTCTTGGGTTAGGGTCTGACCCAAGCAACCACAACTCCTCTATATTGTACATATATGCTAGTATAGAGTTCTGTTTTGTTTATTTACTTTAGTTTCATGGTTTTCTGTTCATTTTCTCAAGTAGTTTTCTAGTTCTGATTCATTTGTTTAAGCAGCTTTCTGGTTCTGTTCATTTGTTTGAATAGCTTCATGTTTTCGTTCATTTGCTTCAGTAGTTGCGTTGGCTTTAAGTTTACTTCCATTTGTGTTTTTTAATTCACAGGCTAGTTAGAGGAAAAATATCACTATCAGGTTGTCTGCAGGTGTCTCGGCCTCATCTCCTCCCTCTGGGACCATGACTTGAGGAAGGGACCCTTCAGCAGCCCCAAAAACACAAGTCTCTAGTTCTCACATGGGTTATGGAGTTCGGTGTTTAATGCAGTTATTTGTTCACACGCACTGGTTTTCTCTATCATTTTCACTTGAAATCGCCTCCAGCACATTCCTCATGCATCGCTTCCTTGTCGTCCAGTCACCAACAACCCTTCACAATCACCATCTGATTCGCTATTTTCTCCAACTGCTACCTCGCGTAGAGTCCACCACTTACTTTATGAACTTTAAGTCCCCACCGTCGATCTGCCTTACCTGATCCGATGGCTATCGCGTCACCCAATCACTTTAGGCACTTTAAACCCCCACCGTCGATCTGCCTTGCCTGATCCGATGGCTGTCGCGTCACCCAATCAATTTAGGCACTTTAAACCCCCACCGTCAATCTACCTTGCCTGATCCGATGGCTGTCGCTTCACCCGATCGCCAACTAGCTTGGCTAATCTCCACCGTTGATCAGCCCCGCCTGATCCAACGGTTATCACGCAATCTCATGCGAATTAGTGCACAAACGTTATCCACCCGAGAGCACGCGAGAAAAGTGGTTTTCTCATGCTACGTGTCGTACAGTAAGGCTAATCGCGTGAAATTTATAAATATTGCTTACATCCTGAATGGCGCACAAGAAACTACTTACCGCCTTAGAAACCCGCTCCCT
This sequence comes from Pinus taeda, assembly GCA_000404065.3. NCBI lineage: Eukaryota > Viridiplantae > Streptophyta > Pinopsida > Pinales > Pinaceae > Pinus > Pinus taeda. Next base: position 33,274 of record APFE031381911.1, on the reverse strand, counting down.
CATTTCCGCATGATTCTTTTCCCCGCGATATGATCTTCATTGTCCATCTCTTGACTTTACCCGCACGATAAGATCTAAGCCGTTTATCACTCTTGTTAGCCTCATCCTTCCATCTCTTGACTTCTCCCGTGTGATTAGATCTCGACCATTCATCTCCTGTTAACCTCGTTCGTCCATCAACTCACTTAATCCCTTGCGACACGATCTCCACCGTTCATCTACTTTGTTCCCTTGTTCTTCCATCCATTCACTTAAGCCTTCGCGATAAGATCTCCACCATTCATCCTGTTAGTTAACGTTGTTTGCCCATCTATCTACGTAACCACCTGCGATCCATTCTCCATTGTTCATTTGCCTTTCACCCCACTGATCCAACGGTTCTTATCCATTGTTGCTCCCTCACGTCCTCCTTTCACTGATTTCGACCTATGATTGCTTCTTCCGCTTGAAACTCGATTTAGCATATGTTTCTTTGTTACACCTTAGTCTAGTTTTGATGCTCTTTACTTCTGCAACTTAGATAATTAGTGTTAGGTTAGAGTTAATTTAGAAATGTTGCTTAGCATACTTGTTTAATTGTGTCAGACCAGGCAGTAACTCCTCAACCAAAAACTGATTCATGTTTATTCCTTTAGGTAGGTCTTCATTAAATACATGAGGGAGAGACTGTTCAGTTCATCTCCCGATGACTGTTCATATTATTTATTTATCTATTTACATTATATTCACCCAATCATGAGGATTAGGTGTCAACATTGCCCCCCTTAATCTGAAGGGATGTTGGTGACTCCAAGCATCATTCTGAATCGTTCAAGCTTTTCTCTTCCAAGCGCTTTGGTGAAGATGTCTGCAATTTGCTCATTTGTGGAACAATGACGGAGATGGATTGTTTTGGCCTCAACATGATGTCGAATCAGATGATATTTAGTATTGATGTGCTTCGTTAGTTCATGGAACTTTGGGTTCTTGGCCAATTTTAATGCAGAGGTATTTTCAATCATGAGTGGAGTTGATTGTACTTGTTTTACCTGCAAATCTTCAAGAAATCTCCTGAGCCACACAATTTCTTTTGTTGCTTCAGCTACTGCCATGTATTCTGCTTCTGTTGTGGAATCTGCTGGAACTGATTGCTTGCGTGATCTCCAGGAGACAGCTTCTGATCCAAGACTCATATCATATCCTGAAGTAGATACCACAGTTTCTTTGTCTCCATCGAAGTCTGAATCAGAGTATCCAATCAAGCTAAAGTCGTCCACCTGTGTATACTTGATTCCAAAGTCTTGAGTTCCCTTCAAGTACCTTAGAACTCTTTTTGCAACAGACCAATGTCCCTCACAAGTCTTTTGCATAAACCTGGAGAGGATTCCAACAGCAAACAAAATGTCTGGTCTGGTAGTAGTTAGGTAGTTGAGACTTCCTACAAGTTGTCTATACTTTGTTGCATCCTCAAATTCTTTTCCTTCAA